>DWDU01003633.1:0-11428 GCA_018245575.1 Jemadia suekentonmiller
TGCCGATCGGGAAGTCTTGGGTTCGATTCCCGGGTCAGGCACTACTAAAATTTTCTAATTTAGATTTTCTAGTAGTGGCTCGGAGTCTGGTTATGTGCCCGATACATGGCAATAGCCTCACCACCTATTCCATAGTGGGATGTAAACGTAACTGTTTAAACGTGGGAATGTTCTACATTCCTCTGCCTACTTCTTCGGGGATTATAGGCGTGATGTTACGTATATAATCGTTACTATTAAATCGTTGAACACAATTAAATCCATTAAGTATTCTTCCGCGTTTAATTTATTGTATTGCTAGAGTCCGTAATCTACCTTTAGTTTTTTTTTTGTAATGGAATAAAACATCTAAGCTTTTTCTTAAAAAATGTTGTAACACAATATAATGTACTTCCTATATACTTGCCTATAGCTAGATTTAAATACTAAAAAATACCTCATACATTGTTAGAACTGCATATATAAAAAAAATATTGGAAGCATTTTACAAGGAAAATCAAAGGCACCATACGCAAATAATAATAAAAATATACGCAATTGAAGGCAAAATTCACCAATCACAATTGAACTGTACATCATCTATTATAGACACCGCCTACACCATGTTGTTGCCGACAAACCATTTATAAGGGAGAGACAGACCAATTTATATAAGCATAAACGAGGGACACGAATAATTGAATGTAAAAAATAGCCCATTTGGCGCCCAACGTGGGGCAAGGCGCAAGGGTGATTCGGATACGGTATATAATTTTAATATTAAATGACGTCCGACATATGGCTTCCAAATCTATAAGAGGGAAGATTATTGACTTTATAAGGAAAATAATTAGACTTTCTTCGGTAGGGAAATTTACGTACATAAGTAAGGTAGAAATTGCGACTGCCGTTATATTGTAAATATTAGGTACAGGTTCAGGTTTTAAACAACGTCTTAGACAAAGAAGAACCCAGCACTAATTTTTTAATTTTAATTTATTTCTAACAAAAACACAGACATTGGGTTCTATCTGTATTACATTCATATGACGCAAAATTCCAAAAATGCCGACCAGAGATGAACCCCTCGGACCAGCGGAGTCAGGCCGGTTTATGTTTGAAAAATCCCATATCTCCCTACAAGAATCATACGCTCGCCCGCGCAAACGCTAGATTCATACACTGATCCGATAGAAATTTTGTGTTCTAGATGTGACAAAGAAACAATAACGTAAAAGCAATTCGTACGCAATAATATTTTTTATTTTATACACTATAAAAATATAACAACTGCTAAGTAATGATATATAAATATACGCCTCCTTGTTCTTATACTCTTTTTGTAAGGTTCAAATCAAGAATAAATAAATAAATATATACATAGGTAACTGCATAATAATTATATATAAAGTTTTTAAAAATAACGGTGGTTTAAAGTGATTTCGTTTATTTCACATACAAATAAAAAATAGAAATAAAAAGTGAATGGGTGATAGTATGTTAACTTTTATATCTAGACGTGTACATTTGTCTAAGTGTTGGTAATATGTCTTAATACTAAAGTGGGAATCCCGAAACCTTCAGTATGACAACAATAGGCGGTCGATATGCCAAATATGTAGACCTTTCACACGGATGTTTTTTACAAAACTTTATAATGATGTAATTGGCTCAATCAGTGGCGTATCTAGCTCCGCTGAATATTCACAATGCTACTTTTTATATATTTTCTGATACATTTCTTTTCCAATGCATCTTCGGGGGAGATATTATTTGTATGATAGTGCCGGTGAAGCGTTATGAATATAGAGTGTGCTTTAATAAAGTAGTTTGTTCCGTAGATGTTCTTCAGATATCCGAAGGACTATTTTGTGTGTGATATCGAGTCGACATATTGATTTATTTAGGCCTAAGAAATTCTTTCTTGAACCAATAAAAAATGCCGCTTTTATTGAGTTTTTAATTTTATAATACTTAATTAGCACAATATACAATTAATTATAGGATTGTGTTTATGTTATTTGCGATTAAAATATTTAGAGTTAGAACGTGTAGATTTTGAACGAGCCGATATAGCCGCTTCTTATATGTGTACATTGTTTCTGATCGGACGCTCGCGATTCAATACCACGCAATACTTATGCAATTCCCTTGAATCTATCTTTAAATCATTATTTTTAAGTTTGGTACATAATTAGCAGTACACATTTTAATAACTTTTAGCACTTTATCCACAGGTGGAAATATAAATATTTGAGTGAAAAAGTTATCAGGTATCTGATATATTATCATCATCGGCCTATTGCAGGCCACTGTTGGACATAGGCCTCCCCCTTACGCCTATAATCCCCACACTGGGCAAGCGGGCTGGGGATCGGAGAGCACAGCCTCTCGCACCGCTACATTACTGCCCATAGGATAAGGTTAGTACAGTAAAATATTACAAAGTTTAAGCTTTACCGCCTTCCAAGACGAATGTGATGTGTGCAATGCAACGCCCGCAAATGAAACGCGAGCGCACGCACGCGACAAAAGTCACGTAACGTTTAAAGATAACAGGATCAAGTGCGAAACACATTGAGTACGAACGATCTGATATTGGCGATAAAGCGCGCAGCGTGTGTATTCGCGGTACGTGATCGGACGCTGGAGCTCCGGTGTGACGGTGCCATCACCCGCAGTACTGCCACTTACGACTATACGCTTGTTTCGACATGTCGATGCTTTAACCGCGTGCTTAGTACGTGGCTGGAATTTAACGAACATTATCATACATTGGATAACAAATATATCTCCATTACTAATACATCGCCAGGACGAGCTCAGGTATGAGATTTTTTTGCGACGCAAAACTATACTATAAAAGAGGATCTAGTAAAATATAAAATTTACTTATACGCGTATATGGTAGAAAACTTTAACCAACAGGATATTAACAAAAAACCATTTCTTTTTATATTTTTACCCTTAAGAAGGTCCTGCGTTTCTGCTTTCCGATTGCCAGTGCAAAAAACTGCGGTAGAAACTACCCAGATCTAACACATCCTGTAAGAGTAGCAGAACTTATGTTAGTTCTTGGACGATTTCCGTAAGATATTCGCTAGGTGGCTACGTTTATTTTAATCATTTTTTAAAAATCACATTGTACCATAATTACGAGTACCGAGATTACAAATTAAAATATTTTTTTATGCTTTACACATAGTATAACGCCTGCAATAAATAAATATAGTTACTGAAGAAGAGAAAACCATTCGCGTGTTTCAGCCACAGGCCTAAACTAATGCAGTGCCTGTAATAAAATGTTTATTATTTATTTATTTATTTTATCACACCAACAGCAAACACACAATACATTACAAGTACTTTTTTACATATAATTAACAGGCAAGTGTGCAGGCCAATTACAGGCGTGAATAACTTTGGTAATCTATATGCAATGTTGCAGCAGTAATAATATTTCTTGTAGATATTTAGGCGTATTTGTATATTTCTATAAAAAGTTCCGTATGCCACACGGCTTGGCCACAACGTTACCGAGGCTGAGAGAGATGACGTCATAAAACAAAAGTAAGCCCCGCCCATCAGTACAACGGTGCCTCGTAAACTGGTTCCCAATAATCCACCGTCAGCAGAAAAAATAGCCATAGTAAAAACTCCTATCCGTACCTAATAACCCGAGAATATTATCAGTGAGTCGTCGGGTCATAACCCGAAATTGGTTTCGGGGTCCGTAAGTCCCCAGTTTTATATGTCGCATTATGAAGGCCGTCAAACGAATTCACGTAGAAAATCGAATCTATATACGGTGATATTGCTGTCGCCGGTCCTGGCTGGTTCCAGATAATAAAATAATATACCTATTTTTACGCCAACTCTTACACGATCTCTTCCTCGTCCGCGGCAGGAAGTGATTGTTTATGCTGAACTAGAATCAATCGCGAATTTTAAATCCTTAGCTATCTAAAGAAAACTTAGTCCAAGTTTTAAAAATTAAATACTAAAATTAAAATTTATTCCTGTGTAATGACTACCTGAATGTCTACAAAAACATAAAATAAAATAAAACTCTTAACAGTTTCGTCCAAGTTGAAAATCTTAGAAGACCTAGAAGATCTATTTAAATAACTAGGTAAGGCAACTAGGTTTTAGTGATCCAAAAAATAACAAATCACCACCTAACTACTTGTATATAACATTAAAAACTTTTTTCATTTCCACAAGGGCGCCCGCTCGGGGAATAACAGAAATTTAAGAACAAGACCGTATAAAGTGCGATAAAGGAGCTTCTCTTTGTGCCGCAAAAATCTCCTGGATGGGAGTAATCGGGCATTTTACATAAGAAAATAATATATTATTCAAAATCCGCGCGAGCACACCGCCCCATATACTTATCGGTAATAATGCCCGCTCTACACGCCGCGGCGCCAAAGTCGCTCAACCAAAAAATGTCGCTTATAAGAGTACGCCACTTGTCATTATTGCTTGCGCTTTGATATTCCGTAGAGGCTTTAGTATCAACGCAATAAATGTACGTAACATAAGAGTTGAAAAAATAAAAAGTAACATGTACATTCGATCTATTTTCGTAACACTTTGTACTTATAAAAAATGTTTGTAGTAAATTACAATTAATGGATTATTTTCCTTGAAGGTTTCGTAACAACTTTGCCTGTCGAGTACTTGTGTTGTGTACACTATTATAAATACGCCCACTTAAGTGCTCTTAATAGGATCTATATTTAGAATGATCCGAAATACTAATACCAAGAATTAGTACACGAGCAGATCATACTGTAACGAAATAAATATGTATATCAACGGAATATACTTTTACTGATAAAATATAATCCTCTAATATTACTTGTAACTATAGTAACAAATGCTAAACCCGGGTACTTTGGGACGCTATGGATAGATATTTGTAAGATTTGAATTAGATATTTATAAAACATGTATGTTAACCATAATAATATACTCCACTAAAAACGATCGACATTAAAAAAATTATTTAAGAAAATAGAAATTTATTGTGTTTATTATCTAGTACATTACAGGTGAATAAATAAAAACATAAAGTCCAGTAACTATATAGAAATTTTTAGATATGATAACTATTTATTTTGTCGTAACAGATTTAAAGTCATAAACTGAGCAAAGAGTAGCGCATTATAATATAAATAAGTATATTGCCATGAAAAATAACTGTTTTATTCTAAAATTGTAAATTTCATACTTACACCCTAACCGCGGTTCAGGGGCTCAGCTTACGGTCCCAGCTCTTTACAAATAAAAATAGAGTCGGCGAGACTCGAGCCCGGCAAATCCACCTCGGTTATGATATTTGGCGCCCCCTCGTGTCGTCTTTACTTTTTTTAATCTCACTCCACGCTCACAACACGACGAGAAATACTTTCGACGCACTGACAATTAGATAACGATTAAATTAACCCTTTTGGTGTTTATTTTTATAAAGGATTTAAAAACTTCGAACAGAAATTTTTGATCACAATTTCATTTTTTATATCATAAAACGACAGGTATCAAAGTAAGAGTTCTCTATCATATCTACTATATTATTTATAACATATAAATACCATTAAACATTTGCCAATTATGTAACTTAACCATTACTAAAGTTTAGCAATCATTGTTCCTTTCTACAGAAACAATGTTCTTTGTTTCAATTGAATAGGTCTTTAAGAACGTATTAGATACAAGAACACCAGGAACTATCACGCCAAAGTAAGAAAGTTACCAATATGTAGACACTGATCGAAGTTGATTTTAAAAATGAACATATATATAATTACGGAAACGAAAAGATAATAAGTAGATGTTTCCTGTTGAACAATAAAGACACGATAACTAAATTATTGTAGGGAAAATTAACTGAAAACTTATTTTTTTTAATGGAACGTTTTTAAAACAAAATTCTTAAACAACATAATCAATACTCCAGCAAAATAATCTCCTTTTATTGTACCTTAATACGTTTTAATAGTTTAGACTTCCGTCTGTCCCCGCGTAGGTCTGGAGTTCAAATACCTTGTGATCTTAAGAAAATATATTCATTTCAAAGTGTATACGTCTTTTGTGGTGACGATGAAGAAGAACATTCTGAGGAAATAAAGCAACTTTCAATTTGCCACAGTATTATGTTTAACGCGTAAATTCATCTAATATTCAAAGAGCCAACATATATGACTTTGATCTTTCCTAATTCAAGAAGAACTATCATGTATCTTCTTAAATATTGCCCAAAAAGTGAGGCATATGTTTAAATAAATTCGGAATTGGTCTATATAAGGTATTTACATGTGTATAATTTACTTATTCGGGTAACAAACAATCTTCATATGTAGATATATTATAATAACATAGATTGTGTATAAATAAGTCAATACATTTTCCATTGATGGATTACACATATGTTAAGATAGTAAGATTGACTTATCGTTTACATATCATTATAAATTTCAGGCTAATTAATATATAACATTTAGGACATTGCAATGCGAAGATACAGCGTAGGCGCTGCGAGAAGATGTCCTCTAAGATCCCCAGCCCGCGTGCCCAGCGTGGCAATTACGGGCACGACCCCTCAGAGCAGGCCTAGTCCAGCTGTGGACTGAAATATGCTGATAATGATGCGATGCGATAGACATGGGATTACTAGTATTGTTGTAATATCAATGTTTGTGCATGCAATCATAATTTTATTCCTTTATATTGCTAGGTGTTATTGGTCAAAATATGTAGTAGCTCGGATTCTGGATTTGTACCCGATGTAGAGTAATAGGTACACACTCTATACCTTCGTGGGAAGAAAACGTAATTGGGAAGCGTGCAAGTGTGTTGTACTCCTTTGCCTATCTCTGCGGGGATAACAGGTGTGATGTTACATAACATTATACGTTACGTATTTATTTAATTTTATCATAATATTCATTGAAGTAACGTTGTTGATCTTATAATATGCTATGTACGGTGGATATTGGAAACAAAATAATGTATAAGGCGTCTGACAATGACCATAAAACTTGCCAGACAAACCCGTGCCATAGAGTAAACAATTCAGTATTCTACGTTATTATTATTATTCACTACAAAATCACCATAATGAATACCAATAATCAAGAATCAAAGAAAAACAGTTCATAATAAATACATTAATGATTAATTACAATATGAATAAAAAACGACAATTAGCAAATAGAAAAGCGATTAAAGCGAAGCTTTACAGCGTCACTTTATTTAATGTGATGTTAAGGTTAAACTATAACGAAACTGTAATATATTCTAAAGTATTAAATAAAAAAGTCACAATTACTTATAAATGAATACATAAATCAAATTAAAAGTACTAAATAGTAAACACGACTATTGTCCTCTCACTCCTCTGCCTACCTCTTCGGGGATTACAGGCGTGATGTTACGTTTTTACGACTATTGTTAAATAGTGAGAAGTACACATGGGACACATAACGATCGACATCCATGAATTTTATATGGTCTTACAAAATACATGTTTATTTTGAATAGCTTTAGAAGTTAGCGGAACGGGTATCACTACATTCCTCCGCCTACCTCCTCGAGGATTACAGGCGTGATGTTTTTAAGTATTAACATTTTGCCGTATCTGATCTCTTGCTAACTCTACAGCCAATAGCTCATGACATCATGAATCTTAAACTAGAAAACGGCAAATAAAAAGTGTCGCGCGAGACCCCTGCATTTGAATTATGAAAAGTTGGATAAATATTTGATGAAAGACGGCCGGCGGCTCTACATAGACGTTTATAGTATAGTGACTGTATGCTGACTGTGGGCATTTTAACTCTTCTCATTGTGAAAGCATTCTCAAGTACCTACTAGTAGGTCTAAAATATTAGAGTAATGAAATTACATACCTACATCATTGCGTTGGTTATTACTATGTAGCAATATATTCACAAAAAAAATCTTAGTAAGGCATTTTTAATAAATTACTCTATAGCCTAATGATAATGCAACAATTGCGTTTTGTTTTGTAGAGCCTTATGAGTGTACTACCAGGAAACCAAGAAACGTTTCATAAATTTGGTACACTAAATCCAGAGGACTTGATATTGGAAATAGCAAAGCCTTTTATCATCAGTGCATAGCTGGCTTGCATAGCTTCGTTGGACCACCGGGCAACTACCAGTATATCAGATTATGACCTCACCAGTGACTTCCAGCTTGGCTGGTACTAAATTTGAGCAACTGCTATATTCTAAATAAACGCTATAGTCTTAACTTTTCATCCAACGCCCATAATGTTTAATGGACTCGTGTATATTCCAAAGACAAGACGGAACACGTAAACAATCACTGCCCATGTATTTCGCTGGAGATGAAAGTATTATTCACACGACCGCCCTCGGCAATATTTGCACCACGCGGCGTATACGTTCCAGTCATCCCTCTCAAACCGCGAACCCGCGAACAAGATAGCTCGGCTATTTATCATCAGAACGTATAATCAGAACAAAATACACAATTTGGGGCGCGGACTTCATCGTCCCATATCCACGAGGAAATTGGTGTACTGCTCTGTACCGTGTCGGTATCTGTTCACATGTTCACGGGTTACAAATGTGTTACGTCACGACTTAGGTACCCGTTACTTATCTTGCGCCTTATGCGATTCAGGGCTGCTGATATTAGCCACACAATATTATAGTGTTAATTGTATTAATTGTTAAATGAAATGTTGATATCACACCGCAGGTACCTGGTGTTAAGGGATAGAGAAAAAGAGATGCGATGTGAATGCGATTTGTTTGCGGATGACCGGCAGGTTGTGTTATTAGGATGTTTGAAGTTCTGTGAGCAAGAAGTATGATTATGTTATCCTTTAATTGACGGCGTTAGTCTCGGCGGTGTCGAGTAAAATAGTTAATGAAATAACTACATAAAAGTGTTACCTAAGGTATCCATGTGAGCTTCCGTTTTGTGTGTTATTGTTCATGAATCCACTAGATTTGGTCACGCGTATTAAAAGAGGATTGTGAATAAGGTTGGACGGATTGGACAATTAGCTTGAACAAGTCAAGCCAAAACGAAGACACGCTTTAGTCATTAAGAATTTGATTAAACTTGTATTTTCTTTTGTGGACTCTTTTATCGTTCCACTGTAGCAACACGGGTCTCCTCTCAGAATGAAAAGTTTAACTTCTTTAATATAACTACCACTTGTTCCATTTTCTAATGTCTGAATTTGGGTCCGTTGAAATGTGTAAGTGTCTCATTCCTCTGCCTACCTCTATGAGGATTGCATACGTGATATGCTTTTCCCTCGACTCTTCAGAACACTTCTATATTCGTTCACTTTACCTTAATGTGTCAATATTACGGCAATAATAAAATTATCATCGTGAAGATCATTATAATGTTGTTGTTCATACGTAATCAGTACCGACTAACGACAGTAAAAACAAATGTTTTTCACACTAAAATATATCTCTTCTCAGATTAACGAGTAATGTTTTGGATCAAAATTAAATGAACACATGAAAAATTACACGAAATACGTCTTCATGAGATGTTTTCATAATTCACTGGCATAGAAAGAACCAATTTGGTATACATAATATCTAGTGGTTCATCAAAATAATTCGCCATTATCTTCGTAAGCATACTTCTTTGAAAGTTGAAAATATATTTTTTTTGTTATCTCTATTTTACACATCTCTTCGAAGTGTCTTCTCTACGTGCCCAATAAGATTTAAGTCTGCCGACTGAATATTACACATATCAGGATAATATACTATGTATCTAATTATTTCTAATTCTATACATTTTAATACATACCTACTGACAGAAGGAAAATTGAGAAGTCTCCGAAGCCAAAACGCATGTGTATGAAGACAATGATGTACTTGGAAGGAAAGTATAAGATCTGTAAGGATATAGATATTTAGCGTTATGTGCTCACGATCTACTAATATAAATTAACTATTACTTGTATTATGAAAAACAATAGTTAACTTCGAAGGAGAATATTATATGAAAACTACAACTCGATAGTTTCAATGTTCTACATACAACCCTGATATCATTACCATCATTTTAAAATTTAAACCTGCTATTAAAATCACCTGTATTTCCAATAACAGACATTTAAATATTTAAGCCCTCTGTGAGTATTAACCCCGAAATATGTAAATTGGTTATATGACCTATTGATCTATTCACAGCATCCCCTGTTACAGTTTTGATCTCGCTGGCCAGTTGATGGCACACGACAAATGCAACGAAACCGGTTATGACCAGAAACAGGTTATTCCAGCATCCACGTGACATACATTTGATCTTGTGTCAAAAGGTGAGGTCAACGGGCCATGGTACATTTTTGATCTTGGATTGAAAGTGACAAGAATTCTAAAGGTCCACAAATGTTGGGCCAACATCCCTCTGGTGTACTTTTGATCTTAAGCCAACTGCTCGCCTTTTGTAATTGTCATTATTGAATGAACTTTGACCATTTAAGTTGACATATTTTCATACTTATTGGAGTAGTCTTATTGTCATAATAATGGGTACTTTAGAAGTAGTTCGAACAAAATCTTCGAGGTAATAAAGTTATTAATGCAATTTCAAATAAATCTTTTTATTTATAATAGGTACATTCTTTATTAACGCTTAGTATTGTCATCAATTGCCATTGGAGCATCGTGTCTGTCTAAAAGGATTTACGAGTCCACGTCAAGTACAGTTTGACACATTTGACATTAGCTCTTACATGTCTTTGACAGTTTGACATTAAGATTTTACGTGTCATTGAGAAGATCATTATTGCAGACAATGTTTAATTTTAGAACCTCAAATAGCTTCTTAATGTAATATGTAAGTGGTTCCGTGAACACCACTCATAATTCAGACAACCCTACAAATCAAATTCTCTAGACTATAATTGCAAAATAATTCAGTCTATTAAACTGTACGTAATTGAAATATATTGTTGCTTATGTTTATAAAGATTCGTTGTTTACTTAAAGTACCCACTTTAAGGAAAACTTGGTATAAACTATTATTTTACATTTTAATAGCTATGTTATAACGCCTCGATGGAAAGCAGTTACAGGAAGGCATAGCTACTCGTGTAAGTTTCCTCTAGCCAATGTAATACAATTTTATTCTATATATCAAGTGATATTGTACCCTTTGTGCAACCAACCCTAGCGTAAGCACGTTACAGTTAAACGCGCCATATGTATATTTCAGGCAGTGACCAAACACCCGCCCACGCCCGGGCGGCGGACCGGCGGAGATGGGACGAACAGGCAAATCTGTGGAGTCGATGTACATCAAATAATAAAAAAAGTTATTTCATAAAAATTTAAAAAAATAAAAAAAAACGTAACATCACGCCTGTAATCCCCGAAGAGGTAGGCAGAGGAGTGTAGAACACTCCCACGTTTCA
>DWDU01003634.1:0-11426 GCA_018245575.1 Jemadia suekentonmiller
TAGCATTCAATACAATTTTAGCTCCTTACTTTTTTAAATAAATGGAACTGACTTTGACAAAACATTCATTATTTTCGTTCATGACAAATCTTACGAATCATATCAATTTCTTTTAAAGAAATTGCTTACCAACGTAGTATTTATTTAATTTCGCCATACATTGATAAATCCGTAATATCACGTCTGCAATCCCCGAAGAGGTAGGCAGAGGAGTGCAGTACACTCCCAGGTTTTACGTCCCATTATGGAATATTTGGTGAGCTTATTGCCATACATCGGACACATATCCAGACTCCGAGCCATTACCTACTAAACAATCTAAATTAAAAACCTCCGATAGTATCCGACCCGCGATTTGAACCCAGGACCTCTCGATCGGCAGTCGCGCTTGCAACCAACAAAACCAACAAGGCAGAAATAAAACCACTGAATAATATTAAGTTAAAACAAGCCGGCGAAACTCGACACCGCGTGTCCGTATCACGAAATTCCGGCGACAGATTGACAGTTGGCAGTATTTGCAGTTGCTCAACACGTTCATTTATCTGTCATCAAAAATGTATTACGGTGCGGTGATGGCTCATTGCTTTAATGTTATTTTTAGATGGACGTAGGTAGAGGGGCGATGACGCGAGACGTGCTCGGTTCGTTTAAGGGTAGAGACTGGCGAAATCCAGCGAATACTTTCTCGATTTATATTAACGTTGTAACATAATAAGTTAACAATGCGAATGTTGATGGAGCCCGTGCTCAGGGAGATAAGACTCAGCTCGGATCTGACCAAGGAATTCTTGACTGCTCGTCAAGAGTTCCTCAAACTAGAGTGCATGAAGATGTTTGAATGTAGAAGAAGCACTTCAGGTCTGTAAATAATTAATTAAAATATGGTGTATAATAAATAGTAAATAAATATATAAGATACTTGGTACTTTCCGTCTTATGTAATAATCATATCAGTGAGTTTTTTTGTTTACACCGCGTTTCGTCCATGCGTTTTAGTCATATGAATATAACATGTAATATGAATTGCATGGAATTTAAAAAGTGTTCAGAAATCGGATCCATCACCAATTAAACTTTCAACTGTTTTTTAAATTTCTTCATTTAGCTGTTTTGACAGTCTCAAGCTATTATCATATACACTGTTTAAATTTACATATTATTGCATACAGTGTTGTATTCATTCTTGTTTAAAATTTTGTACTGGAAAGGACAAGGGCGTATTGAATGCCTAATGACACTACCTTCTGGTCAAACCTGGGTAACGGATCGAGCATGTGTTGCTTACTTCACTCTATTGATCAGTTACTTATGATCAGAGTTAAAATCAATATGACATATTTGTGGCAGCCCTAAAGCTGCGAGTGCCCATTCCCCCCACTTGAGGGAAATGACACTCGGCGCGCTCTATCGAATGTTTTGTGTACGCGACCTGCATCGCTCGGGTCGCTCAAAGGACGAGTCTTTTCACTAGTTCCTTTCTAATTTACGAGTATACTTTGTGTACATACATTGAATGTATATATACAAGAAGATTACATATCGCGCAATATATAAATATGTTATAAGTAACATATTCAATCGAATAATATTACAACTGTTAATGCGCCGTGATTTAATATAGATCCATTTTATTATTACCATTAACTTGCTGCACTCCAGTGCGGTTTCCTAATGAGTCTTTCTTGGGTTGTTGCATCTACCTTTTACTTACAATCTAAGTATATATCCAATATCATTAGATACACATTTTTTGTATATAAGAAAATCTACCGGATTGCTCTGAATATCATTAATTTATAACACATTTGTCAAATTTACATCACAATTACGATGAAGGGCATTATGTCATATATATAACATGAGGTAAAGCTAAGTGCCACTATCAACATCAGCTTCCCCTGAAGGGTTTTATGGCCATTCTTTTCTTGTCGGTCATGCGGGTTGAAGATCGCAGAGGAGAGCTTCTCGCACAGCCTGTGCTTCGGTGCTAGACCGCATTCACCCGTTAGCCAGGGCCTGGTTTGTTCTACACCACAGTGCAACACGTGCTGGTGAGACTTGAACTCCTCAGATGGAGCTCCGCACCCTTTTATATCCCTGTACTGCCACACTCGGATATAATTGCAGTGCACGCGGTTCATCGGAAGCTTCTGCGCAGCGTATATCTCGCATAGAAATATGAACTCGCGAGCTTATAAGACGGGAGGGAGCTTTGTATTCACTACTTTACAATTTAAGGTTTGTAAACACGCTCGGAAAATCGGTCCTCGCTTAATATTCGTCGGTGTGAGAGTGCACGCGTTATATGAAAAGAAAGATCGCTCTGGTGAGCAAAATGCGAAAATGTTTTCAGTTTTGTAAGATCTTATCAAGTTGTGACTTATTCCTGAACATTATCCGTTCAGGAATTATATTAAATGTTTATATGAAAACCTTTTGAAATATTTAGCCGTTATTTTACAGGAATGAGCAGGCCCAACAAATTAAGAATTTAACGTCTAGCGGCATTCTCCACCAGCCAACTCAAGTCAAATAAAATTAGTATAATATTAAAAATAATGTAGAGCTTACATTGTGTTACAGTGGGTGCAAAAGCAGAGAAAGACTATTATTTTAAAAACTGTTTGAAAGCCATTTATGTAATACAAATTTAATTTATACAGAAATAATAAATGATGATAAAATACGTGTATAAATCAGATTATAACATACGTTTACGAGCATACATACATATATAGTACATAAGAGTAGATATCAAAAAACAAGCCTTTCATTTTGGTAACCATATAAATATATCCATAGCAATATTTAGTTGAGCGTGTTTGTTTTATAGTTACAAAATACATTTTTAACTAAGCCGTTAGGTCTGCGACATAATATATAGTCACTGGTGCTTACCAGCGGCGGTTAGGTCGCCCTATTTATTGGTTTTTTTTTTCCTTCGACAAGGTATAATTTTACTGTTGATTAATAACAACTATGCAGTCAAAGCGTATTAATATTATAAAAAAATAACAACCTCTCCTTATGGTAGTGCTTCACTAACATAAATTTAATACGAACACTTCGCATTATACTAGCGTAGTGACTGACGTCACCAGAATTATATAAAGTAAAAATTACTGTCGTCAAAATTAGTTAAAATTCAATTAAGCAATTTTCAGATGACATCAAGGCGTGTCTGTGTTGCGTGAAATTAAAATACTAATGAGATTCTGTGACGCAAAATAGACGTAAAGTATCATTTGTGTCTATTCTCATTAAGCCCAAAACGCGTGAAATTATTTCTATTTACACAGTGCTATTTACGCATTTCGAATTCTGTTGCGCTAATTCGATACTATATGTCTCGTTACGGGGCTCAATTTAGTCCCCAGGCGTAAAATATAGGACATACATAGTATAAGACATAAGGGTCGGGTTCTTTACAACCAGTGACCTACAGTTTGGTTGCCTTTTATAATAAACGAATATTTTGGGACATCTCCACACACGGCCATCTGATCCCAAACTAGATAAAGCTTCTGCGATGTAATCTACACATACACACGATCATATGTACATATCTACGTATATAGGTTTTTTTTCATCCAGATGCATAATTATTTGTCTCTAACATTGGTCTTGGATTGGAATCGAACCCACAATCGGCTCAGCAGTCAGCTTCACTAACCATTGTACCAGCGGGCCAGTTAAAGCTTACTACTCGATATTGTTCTCGCCCCGATATTATGAATTTGCCTATTAGAGTATAGACGCCTCTATATAGAGCAACTTTAGCGCTGCTTATTCCTTAAAAGCTTTATTTTCTCTAACCTGCTAACCACCGTTATTATCCTGGAAGTATTAAATACCATTGTCGGCTACTATCAGCTCGTTATATGAAAGTTTTAATAATGCACGATACACCATGCAGAGTCTCTTCAGCAACAACGCGCGGCACAAGGTACCTACTGCAACGATATTAATTTTCGCGTGAGATCACACAATTTGACGTACTTACTCGTATATTAAAATTTCAAAAAAGCATATATACATTCATATTGTATTGTTTGATACAATCTTTCAATGCGTTACTAAATGCGATTACAGAAATAAAGGTGTATTACAATTAGTTTGTTTTTAAGTATATTCAACGTGCTCTGCAATCCGGAACCAAATGCACAGTGTGACCAAAAATGCTTCCAGATAGGCCCATGTCCAATAGCGGGCTTAGCTTATGAACTTAACCGTTTTGTTAACTCATTATCTATTATCATACTAGCTAAAAAGTCATTTTGCACAGAGATATATTGACGCAAATTTCACAGCCAATTAGCTGATTAAAGAATATTAACAACTACGCTTCATATATCCGGTACAAATGGTCAAGGTGTCGTAGCCATCCATGGACACGAACAGCTAGTTTCGGAACAGATAATAATTTAACAATCAGGTAATACATTCATCAATCCATCATTCATATAACTGCCCAGTCGGTAATTGAACTCGACATTTTCGGCTAGATGTCCGCCACGGAAACGAAAGCACCAATAGAGTCGTCAAGTAATTTTGAAATATACACTAATGATATTAATAGGAAAGTTCCTCACCATAATAAGCTTATCTTAGTCTACTTTTGGAAATGGGCGTCCCAATAGTGGGTTTTGGGCCTAAACCTCAGCAGGGCTTGGTGGTTGGAGATGCCTTGCTTCGTCTGTTGTATAACAGGATTCGCCGGCATGTGAAGTTTTCTTGTACTCCTAAAATAAAGTATGGAATGCCTTACATCACCCTGCTCTTCTTATATGGGAAATTCACATTGTTTCTATCAACTGTTCTAATAAAAAATAGAAACGTGTTGAATCCAAAAAACTTAATAAAATTAAAGATGTTTTTGGAAAATCTATAAAAAAAGCTCCCGTTCGTCGAGAATACGTACATATCTCATATCGAATACGTCGCAAATATTTTTCAGCGCTGTCTGCGCTAATATTTGCCTACTTTGACTCGTCGTACAAATGATATGGGAGCTTCTTCGACACTTCAATCGATCTTCGGTAAAACAAAGTTAGAACGATTCAAATTGCATGCATTTACAAGAATCAAAGGATTGAAAGCATAAGTTGGATGCGGAAATCCGAACAGGATGAAGCTTATTAGATAAGATCTATATCTAGCGGTGGATTGAAACAAAATGATAATGGCGATGATGTAAACTGAGAAAGAAATTAAACGGAAATCTGAGTGACACTATTCATATGTTGGATTTACTGTTTTGTGCCTAATAAACCACTGTTTAAAGAATCCAACAATAGGTAAATAATACTAAAGCATAGCTCGTTAAATCCAACAATACGGAAACGTTATAAAAACTTGCAATGTTAAACATCAATGTAACGACTGAGAAATAGAAACGAAATAAAAGTTCAATCGGTTCACCGTGGGCGGTGGAGCTAGGCGCAAATCGTATGAGCCGAGCCGCTTCACGCCTGTGGGCGATACAGAAATATTTTCCATTTAACTAACGCTCCGCACGCGAGCCACTAACGCGATTTGAAACTTATTTCCTGCGAACGACGTGTTGGGTGACGACTGGCGTAATCTTTGCACCTTTTATTGCGATATCGCGTACTTGGCTGTTTATATATGTACATAAATATTGTTGTACATAAACGTATGCAAATTAGTCCGCGTGCTGTGTTTGAAGTATGATTTAATGGTGAGAACTTGACTATAAATATGTTTAACTATGTAGTTACTCTTTAGTAATTTGAGATTTATTATTATTGCCCGAGTTATGTATTTTGTCATGCAATTTTTAGTATTAAAGCGAAAGTGAATAAAATTTTTGAGCTTAATGTCATAAAGCCATAAATAAAATGACAAGGAAAAGTTCATTGGAGAATTATATTGTTAATAACATTCTATTCTAACATCTTATTCCATCGGCGATTGTCGCTCGGAGAGAGGGAAGAAAGCAACTAACTTTCTTACTCTACAAATGTAGAGTAACCGCGAAACACACGAAGAGTCTGTAAATTGATTTGAAAACTAACGTAGAGTTGGAACAATTGTCGCAGTAAGGTTATATATGGAACCGCCACCAATTTCCGTTAGCGTTCGAAACTGACGTTAACTCCCTCTAATGAGAGTTTTATGTGAATTATTTGGAGCAACTTAGATAATTACTCGGGAATAAAGTTGCCATAGATAATTACTAATACAGATTATACGGGCTTCATAATTGTAGATGGTATCAAGGTGGGCGGTGCGAGTTTCTATGAAACTTATTACTTATTATACTTACTGCCTCGTTGGTCGTGTTGGTTTCAAGTGCGACTGCTGATCGGGAGATCGTGGGTTCGATTCTCGTATCGGGCACTACTAAAATGTTCTAATTTAGATTTTCTAGTAGTGGCTCGGAATCTGGATATGTGCCCGATACATGGCTATAGGCTCACCACCTATTCCATAGTGGGACGTAAACGTAACCGGTGAAACGCGGGAATGTTCTACATTCCTCTGCCTACCTTTTCGGGGACTACAGGCGTGATGTTACGTTTCTGTTATTTAGAAGCGGTCAGCACGGAATGTTTAGAATTGACGCCAATCTGGCCGTAACGCCATAAACGACTCTAGAAACATTTTTGTTTCTGCAAGTTTCCTCGCTGTTTTCCTTCACTGTTATGGCGAGTCATATGTAGTTTTTGTTAAAGATTCCATCACATGTTATACTGGCTGATTAACTAACTGGCTAACCGACATTTAACTGACTAACTGGCTGACTAACTACTTGACTTACATCTGTGTGTACCGAATGACTCACCGCGCGATCTTCAAAACGAAGTTAACATTAAGAATAATTACACATCTGCTAGGAAAAACCTAATTTTTAATTAATTTCGTGACAATGTGTATTTAATAGTTTTAACCATTTAAGGAACTGTTGTCATTGGTATTACCCACTTTATGAGGTTATCAAGAGCAATAGCTCTGTCACAATATAATTTGTGACAGCCCTAACAATAACACCTTATAACAGGTGCAACGACCGATTGCAAAAATAAATGAAAAACGTTATTAATGCTTAAAAAGAGGACCATCTATAAGTATTAAAATTGATTTCTTGTCTGTCTGTTATTATAAATAGAGCTACTTAAAGGAATTGCAGAGACACACACGTATATTCCTATTACAATTTTCCATATAATGAAAGCTGATCACGAACTGTGTTTGTTTGTTGGATGTTTTTTAGTCAAAAATTAAAATATGTGATATATCGTCCATGGCCTACGTCACCTTAGTGTAAAAAATATTTTGTATCTCGTACAGTGATTCGATATCCCAACGTTCGAAATTTAAATTTGGCGCGATTTTTCGTCAACAGCTTTATTTATTACTCATAAATTAACTTTAGTTTGGATCATTTGAAATTTGAACTTTTTGCATCTATTACGGTATTATTTACTATCAAATGCTTACAATGAGAGGACTTGAATTTTACTTAAATTTGAAATAACCATTTAATTCTATATATGTAACTACCATTTATGCAACGTAATAAAAATGATACTCTAAAAGTTATTTATAAATTATCGATGATTGCTTAATTCCTCTTTTCGACGTCTCCGTCTCTTACAAGCCTGTTTAACTTTAAAAGTTTTAACCGAAATAAGACAGACATCTATAACCAGATAAGCTGCGTACAATATGTAATATTACGTAACATCACGCCTGTAATCCCAGAAGAGGTAGGAAGAGGAAAGTAAAATACTCCCACATTTCACCCAGTTACGTTTACATCCCACTATGGAATAGGTGGTGGGCCTATTGCCTACAATATGTAATATGTTCGTTTAATAATGATTTTACTAGCAAAAATACCATTAGGCATGAAGTTCGCCTTTTGTATATTATAATCGTGTCATAATAAATTGTAAAAATAAATCAAAAAACTTTGACGAAAAAGACAAGTCTTATTTTGGAGCCAATTTCTATTTTGACAGCTTAGCATAGTCTATACCTCTATAGTAATTAGAAATGTAATAAGTGATAATGTTGATTGTCTTATAGCTTCATTTTTTTTCATGTTAATAATAATATGTTAATTAATAATAAAATTTTGATATGTTTCACTGAATATAAAATGATCGACGATCGCCGCGAGCTAACTTAAAGCTTATTATGACATCAAAATAGACAAATTCTAGACGAAGAGCCTCGAAAACCTTCAGACAACTTTGAATGACCGCTGTTTTTAATATATTGATAACATGTTTAATTTTTCAACGAAATGAAAACAAAACTTTGATATTTATACACGTTGTTAGCGTTAAGTTATTACGAGATAGATTAAATAGAATTCTATCGGGTTTTTATGTTGTTTGTCATTTGTTACCTGATATTATTACAATTAGCAACATAACAAAGTGAGGTAAGGCTGTCGTGATTAGAACAATATCTATTCACAGTAAATTAACGCAGTCCATATCTATTGTAGCCACAGCTGTAAGTGTGTAGGTAAAAACTAGGTATGAATTGAACTAACGTTTTCCCTAGGAATAATGTTGAGACATAAACCCGCACGACTCAGCATTATGAGTGTGCAGATAAATTACATTTCTGTATAGCGTCGGCGTCAGGTACTTTACATGTAAGTTATAAACATTATTCGAGTCATACATTGAATGATGACTGCATACGTTTAAACGCGTATAAAAGCGCGGGACGCCGCCACACTAGCATCACTTCCCGCCAACCAGCATACGGTGCGTTCAGTTTAAGCTTTATTGTACTTTCTTTTCTTATTTTTTTTTATATTTACCTTGTATACATTTTCTTGTTTTTTTTATAATTTTTAATCTTATTTGTCCAGTTATATTTTTGCACGTATTATATAACAAAGAAATTGCATTGAAATATATAAATTAAAAAGCAGTAATTAACACTAAGTAGATACAACGATGAAGTTTTATATTTTACAATTAAATTTACATTTTATTTATACTTACGCCGAAAGTCATCTGTCTTTTGTTTATCCTATTTTTTTTTGGTTTAGGTGAGCGGTAAAAATGGCGTTTTCCGAAGCTTTGATTTTCGCTGCGTGCGCGTTCCTATGTAAGTTTTTTTTTAATTTCTTATTAATATTTTAGAGAATCACCAATAAGGATACTTTAGTCTTCATTTAAATTATATTTCAAACAAACGTCAAAAATATATTCGCAGCAACGTCATCTAAGATTGTGAATCAGATATGGCGACATCCAACACAGCACCCTTAGTGTTTTACATAACGACAAAATATAAATAAATAAATAAATTAAAATAATAAAATCTACTTACTCGTATAACAACAAAATACAAAACCTGTTAATGATCAAAAAAACTTTATTTAGTTAAAAAAAACATTTTAATTACGTCACTTACGTGTTATTAGTAAAAGGAAAACCAAATGTATGTCGCCGTGACTGGTTCTTGGTCTAATGTTTGCAACCGAAGCTGCTGATGGAAAGGTCCTAGGTTCAATCCTCGGGTCATAGGGCTATTGAGTTTTCTGATTAGAAATGCCTAGTAGTTGCTCGGAGTCTGGATTTGCGTCCAGTGGATGGCAATAGGCTCACCATCTGTTACATAGTGCGACGTAAACTTAACTGGTGAAACGTGGGAGTGCACTATACTCCTCTGAAATGATTACAGGCGCGATATTTCTTTTTTTAATATGCCGCCCCACCGCACACATAGAAATTATTGAATTAATCCGTTTTGCTCTAAGATTAAAAACTGGGTTTTTTTAATCCAGATCAACTCATTATCGTTCAAAATGTTGTTAAAACAATTAGTCCTTCACCCATCGATACATATATACCTACTTATGTTATTTGCAATAGAATTAACCTATTATTATGGCATACAAATAAATAAAAAAGTGTATTGTCTATTACATTATTACAAAATAATCTTCTCAACAATAGTTTGTTCGATATTCAAAAAACCGCCACAGTTCCGCTTGTAATTAAATTAATATTTTTGCGCTAAACTAACTGTCACTGCCTATTTGTCTTTTATGATCTACAATTAAATAATTTATAACCGGTTTCGTTGTAATTTAATTGACATATAAATTTTATTTACAACATAATTATAAAATATTTATTTTCCCTCTAACAATGTAATCGAGTTTACGTGCGAACAGTCACAGATTAAAAATATATTTACATTTTTTTATCCGCGTAATCGATTTACGAAAACAATTAGAAATTTTATTCAGCCCTATAAAGTTTTAGTTACAGATGAACGGAACGAATGGACGTAATGCAATTACATATTACTAAAATATATTTATAAACATCATATGTTTATATGACATTATTAACGATACAATAAATAATTGTTTTCAAACAAACAACAGTTACACAATATACTATCGATATCGAGACAAAGATAGCGTCGCGGTTCAGCCAGGGTGATTACGTGTTTCTAATCCGCTTGGCGATTAGTCATAAACTATTTTCTACATTACATATGGCGTGAAAGTAAACATATTATCAGATGTAACTAAACATCACGCCCTTCTCCTAATTGAGTTACTCGTTACTAATATGAATTTCAAGTTGGAAAAACCCAATTACACAGCCCGAACGAGGAATCGAACCGAGGACCTCTCGCTCAGCAGTCACTCCTACAACAGCTAGACCAACGACACGTTCGAGATACATCCACTTGCAACACTATGTTTTCCAGTAGCTATGATCTTGTCCGATACAGGCGCGTCGCATCCTGTGGATCAGCTGCCAGTGCTGAAGGCGACCCCCTCCGAGGTCCTCTTCAGGGTGTCCCACAAGGCCCAGTCGCTGCTCCTCGAGTGCGTGACCACCACGAAGCAGGAGGGCATCACGTGAGTGGCGATTCTGTACCTAATTCCTTAATCAATATTTTGCACCAGCGTCATCAGCCAATTCCCGTCCACTGCTGGACGTGGGCCTTCTTAAAATAAAACATATTTGTTTTTAAAAGATTGCCTCGTTGGTTGCCAGTGAAACTGCCGATCAGAGGGTCCCGGGTTGAAATCCCGGGTCAAGCACAACTGGATATTTTTAAGTTAAATTATCTAATAATTGCTCGGAGTCACGAAATGTGTATGGCTATAGGCGCACCATTTATTGCATGGTAAAGAGTAAACGTAACTGGTGAAAGGGCGAGTGTACTGCACTCCTCTGCCTACCTCTTCGGGGATTACAGGCGTGATGTTACATCTTTATATTATAATACGACAATGAGTATGTAAGACTTTAATTAACTTAGAGGAGGCGAAGAAATCTGCCGACCGTACCAAATGGAAATCCCCATCTCTGCCTACACCTGTGGGAAATACGCGTGGCATTATGTACGCATGGAATGTAATATAGATTTCAGCGCGAGCGAAGCCGCGGGCGAAAGTTTGT
>DWDU01003635.1:0-11426 GCA_018245575.1 Jemadia suekentonmiller
CTCCACATTCATCACTCTCTTCATACATGCACGTCGGTTTCGGAGACTTCTGACTCCCCCATCAGCCAGTATCTGGCTTATTTGATCAAGATAGGTGAGCTTTGACCTCCCTCGGCACTGCGTCCATCAATTTATTTTAAAATTTATTTTTAGCATTTTTAGATTGTAATCGAAAGTTTTGCTGCGGAAGTGGAAACGTGACCATTACAATAGTTAGAAAGTCCGTCTCAATTGGTAGATACTTAATTTTTGTAATGTAATGACAGTAGGTAATGAATGATGAATACTACAGCCAAGTCTACTATTATTTGGTACTGATTGCATTCGTTTTGATACAACCATTGTATGTCATTTGGTAAATTTGTATGCTACTCTAATAAAAAGCTAACATCATTACAATTGGAAAGAAGAGCTGATTCTAATGTTGGTACAGTTTTGCTGGAATACTGTTTGTTTCTGTGTTAAACGAAAAATTAGTTTCGTCATCACTTTTTAATGCGCCGTCAACTTTTACGGCTTATAGTTACGCGTGACAAGAAATGTTTAAAAAATATTTTTTTTAGTTTTTTTGTATCAGTCGTGACTATTACATGCTAACCGTTCGTAGATAAATAAGTACACTAGTTATGGTAAATCATTCATGGTATTTCAATATTATCAGTTATTTATTTCATTGGTCGATAGAAAGGATATTTAAAAGAAACTCTTGTTCAACACACAAATAATTGTCTCGGGTGGGAACCAAATCCACTATCTCCGGACCGGAAGTGAAGCTCACCAACCACTGAACCGCCGGACCAGTATGACCATCATTGCCTGTTCATGCATATCTTTACGTGTATTATACATATTTGAACTGACATCAATAGTGTTAATAAAGCTGGTTTATTGATGAACACAGTCTTGGCCAGTAATTGCCACTCGCGTATGCATGGGTCGTATCGTCGTTTCGCAGCGGTGTGATGGATCGTTATGAATGTTGTTGCGGACTTGGTTGTCCACTGCGTTTATTATTTACTCGTGTCGCAAATGTTAGCATATTCATTCTATGTGCGTATGATTCGTTTCTGTTTAGACTTCGCTTAATCGTATGTTATTGTTGTATAGACATAAGTTGCTCTTTTGTTAGCTATATGACGATGTGGACCTAGTTGACTAACGCGTCATATAGAGGTAATATCAACTGGAGCGTCCTTTATTGTGGGTAGCGGCATATTGTTATTGAACAAATGGCAGCACTGTCGTCTAGTTGCCAACACTATCGCCTAGATGGCAGCACCATCGTCTTTTACGAGAGCGAACACTTATGTTTACATCTTATGAGAGATATTACAATTTATATAAATAACACATAGAAGTCGCGGCGTAATCCCTTAAAAGTGATTTATTACAAGAACAATATTACGCTTTTCAATAATACATTTGCCTATAAGTGGTTGACAGTGACCTTTGGTAGTTCGGAAGTTAACTGTCAATTTAAATAATCCCAATGGTATGTAATGACTATCAATCGAGAGATTCTGGGTTGAAATACCGGGTCGAGTCTTATTGAGTTTTTTAACTAGAAGTTCTAGTTACAACTTTCGTTAGCAGCCCGGAGTCTGGATTTGTGCCCAGGGTATGACAATGACGGCCACCTTTTCCCTGATGGTACGTAAGCGTAACGTGATACGTGGTTGTGTACTACACTCTACACAATTTTTAAGTACTTTGTCAGGTAATTTTGCCGCGAGCTGAAAACATTAGACCCTCTGGATGGACACTAATTCGGTTCGTACTTGTGCTAATCCGCCCTGGAGATGTGGGCTGTTAGGAAAAGATAACATGAGCCAGTTCATTAGAAACGTACTCAGTGGCGAGTATGAGAGCCGTCTATGTAGTTTTATGCAGACACCTATTTCTGTCGTAAAGCAGACCTGTTTTGCGGTTCAAAGAATTTAATTGATAGACATTTGTAAACAATATGTACTAAGTTATTATAGTAGGTGGGGTTTTCAGTGGATTTTGTATATCTACATCCACTGAGATATCATAATAAACGCAGGTTTCACCTGATTTTTCTGTATATTTCACCGCATTGGTTCACTGATCCGCGTAGCCCTCATCACTATATAAGAAAATCTCGTAGTTTTACTGTTTAGCAACAAAATGAGACTCTATATTCGCGCGGCTCCACACCTAAATATGAATTCTACTTTTACATGAACCTTTCTTTTTACACATATATAATTGGTTGCTCCAATGTTCTCCTGACAATTGTACTAATAATGAACACAATCAATAATTAATCATTATGTGAGTAGGTATAGTTATTTGCAAACAGACTTCGTTACATTTTTAATCCGTGTTAGGTTAGGTTTGGTTCTGCCGCTCTTTGAATCAATAGTAGATAATCCCAATATTGTTATGTACAGTGAACTATGAATCCTACGGGGTTGTATTATAGATCATATTCCACGCGCCGATTTGAATTCAATGAAAATAAAATCCAAGTGTACTCGCTCGCAAATTCGATGAGCCGACTGCAGCGCGCCGTGTAACATTTGTGTCGAATGTATCTGTAATGAATAAAATATACGGTGAATTTTTTTTCTCTCGACTATTATTCGATAGTCGTTATTTAAAGCTTTTGCGTCGGTGGTTCGTTAAATTCAATGTGTGTTAGTAAGAGTGGGAATGAACGAATAGAAACATAATATACGAGTGTAGTCGGACAATGTTTTAATATTATGACAAAATATATACGACGTCTACTATAATAAGGACTATAAATAATCTATCGAGTAACTAAATGGGATACGTTAAATTTAAGTATTTTTTTATTAGCCTTATCATTATATTTTTACTTTTCCTGATATGCAGGAAGGGTAAACTTCTACTAGTATTTATGAAATACATACTAGCTTTAGGTTTAATAAATAATATATAATTGAATAATTATACATCTGCATGTGTATATTTTTGCGTAAGACCACGCTGTCGTCGGAAATTAGCGCAGCTGAGTTTAAAACCACGTTGTCCGCGGCGGTTTGTAATGTACACCGATTTTTTCAAGTAATTGTATCTCCTCGATGCTGTTCAACAGAGTGAGGTTTTAAAGATAATGCACGATGAAAAATAATACTTCCATCGACGCAAAAACGTCAAATTGATTTTTTTTTCGCTTTAAGAGTTATCGACCTTAAATATCATTTATAATAATAATAATATTTTATATAATAATAATATTTGATGGATGCGAAAGGATCTAGAGAGTTATTTAGTTCGAAAGAGGCAACCCTCATTTTGTACTACATGAAATAGTTAAATACGGTTGAATTCTAATGAAAACCCCTGGGAGAGGCACCTTCCTACCTGTCACAGTGACTCACCGAGTAAATTTACGAATCGCGTGCACTTTTCAATCGGGAATTCGGTGAATTGAATACAAAATCATTAGCTATAGACAGTAGCGTCTAGAAATTAGGTTGTTTCGGCAAACACTTTGGGAAAATTTAGCCCGAACACGCGATATGGTGCATGCACGACTTTCGCATGCCAATTATACGGCAATCGGTTACCGGTAAAGTTGCTTTAAATTTCTTCACTAGCGATCGTTAACCATCATCATTCGTTTCGGGAACATTTTCGTTCTCATACTAAATTTTGTTCTGTGAACAGTGACCAGTATTTGCAAAGATTACAGTTTAGGACCATTATCCAGGAATTTGTTTTATAGTCATACGAGGGTTGTCATATTAGATCTGGAACATTATGTTACCTTTTAAGCTGCATTTTGATCTAATTCGTAAGTTCTATGTACGTCCACCTTAAGTAGGTATACCTATATATCAAACCATAATAATTTCTGAGTGTACTATACTCCTCTGCCTATCTTTTCCTGGATTACGGGCGTGATATTACGTTACGACAGCTACGACTTCGGAAAATGATCTAAATGTTAATAACTCTCCAAGACTATGTTCTTTTAGATAAACACATTTCATTCTTAGTATTAAAATTACTAGTACTCAAAATTGAATGATAAAGAGGTTTGGTGAAATACTAGTCCTGTTAAAACCATAATAACAATGTGATCTATTTGATCTTTCTAACAATAATGCACGAAAACTCTTTTAAGATCACTTGAGATGGCCCCCTAGTGAGTGTGGACACTCCGCTCTGATGAATGACTGCTCCATCAATTGCAGATCACTCGGACGCTTCATAAATATGTACACGACAGTGTGGCATGGGTTTTTATGGGCTTAAAAGGACCCGCTCTGTATGATTGATGACTGACTACCCGACGAGAGCAGTTTTATTGATTTCCTCCAATCGAGTCCTACGCTGAGCGTCGTTAGCGTTCATTCGGCATTCTATTTTTGTTTCATGTTTTATCCGTCCATTCAACATCCTAATGATGACTGGAATGTGTTTCTTATTTTCACGCGTCTTATTTCTTATTGATTCTTAGCGGCTAAATGGTACTCTGTCATATAATATAAAAGTTATTACTTAATAGACTTTTTTTAATTAAATTTTAATGACACTGATGTTAAGTATTTAATTAACCTATAATTAATTCGCAACGAAGCGCTGGTTACACTACAATTACGACACCGGTCGTTGATATATGAAGTGAAACATTAACTACATACTTTATGCGGTATGTATGTAGCTATTTAACAATCATTTCGGCAATGAAATAACTTGAAAAATAATGTTTTTTATTTACCTATTTGTATATTTATAGTTTATATACATGCAATGAATCGTGTTCTACTATAAATAATTATAATAATTTTACACCTAACGAAATTATAAAGTGTAGGTAATAAATTGTATTCAGTGACAATATTATTACAAAAATTATAATTAATTTTTTTTCCCTCCAATCTGTCAGAACACCACTCGCATAATATCTCGCCTCGTGAAAGGGGCTGTTCATTAGGTATAATTATTACTCGGGCGAGTCGCACCTTCAGTAATTGTCTTCGTGATATAATGTACATTCTCTACGTGCAAAATATACAGGGTGTATTTCCCTATTACCTGCTCGTGTCACTGACTGTGTAATTTGTAATTCATTGAAACATATCATGGCTATATTAGGTACACTTATGTAGCTTTTTCAGATTTTAGTTGTATCAATGTATTGGCAATATAAATCTTTATATGATTTGCTTGAGATGAACGAGGCTCTGTCTTTTAGGTATACATTAGAAAGCTTTTAAATGGTAATAAAGCCTGTATGTTAATTTTGTTTGTTTTTTATTACTCTTTTTGTAGTATTGAAAATATTCAGTTCAATATTTATTTGTATGTATTTGTTTTTAATTCAGAAAGTCAAAAGCTACGACTTTACGCTTAATGGACCGCCAGCATAGTTTTCAAAAGTATTCAATGTTTTTTCATTTAAATTCATATTGCCATAGTATGGTTCAAAGATGCATTATAAACCGCAACTTACATTTTGGCAATTCAACACGTTATATTACAGTAATTTCTAAAAAACGTCACGTATTCATAGTAGTTGACTTTTAGCATATTTCTCTTCTAATACTACATACATACATCAGTTGAACGACTCAAATATCTTGGCACAGATATGCCAATATCGTAATGTTACAACACTGCCTGTTAATTACATTCAATATTCTGTGGTAAACAAACACTTCCAGGTGCATAAACATTTTCCCCCACATGAACAGTTGTGTGTTTACCTTGACTGACCCACGAGGTTGTCAATACACATTGCCTTGGTTAGTGTAATGTATGTATGTACCTGCCTCAGCTAAGCCTACTAAGATGTCTTAACAGTGATAATCCAGGTGATTCAAACTTACAACAGGTGTTATATTGATCACCGAAATAAACCCCTTAAGCCTCGTTCCTGTATTTCTCACGGTTTATATACATACGAGAGCAGTTTAGGGTTGTAAGGATATTGGATGTAATACAATTTGCTTATAAATAATTAATGTATTGTAATCAATACGGTTCTGTATCTGTTATTAAGCTTCGTGTAATCCATAATTATGATATCGCTATCGTATTAATACCTAACCTGCATAATTAAAACAATTAATACTTTTTTACCTTATATTATTTGGAAATGTTCCATTTAATAGATTCAGTATGTACCTATCGAGATCTATTACGTAACTTAGTATATTTTATGACATTCAGCATTCTTGTCAAACGGCAATTACAAACGAAATTTAAAATTGCAAAGAATATATATGTGACAATTGTGACATCGTCGTTAGTCTTGTTGGCTGCAAGTGCGAATGCCGATCGAGAGGTTCTGGTTTCACATCCCGGGTTGGGCACTGTCGTATTTATTCAACTTATATTTTCTAGTAGTGGCTCGGAGCTTGGATTTGTGTATGGAGTATGGAAGCAGACCTACATTTATATTCCATAGCGGGACGTAAACGTAACTAGTTAAACGTGAGAGTGTTCTACATTAATCTGCCTAGCCCTAACGGGATTACAGGCGTCATGTTACACTTCTTTTACATTTTTATACCTGTGGCAATCCTAAATAACGGGCGTAAGCCGGGATCTTGTCAACGCGCTTTGTAAACATTTGTGCAGCGGTAAGAAAATGAGATATACATAAGTTACGCATTATTTGTGCACGTGAGATAAGTAGATACAGAAATATTTGTACTGGATAGGTATTCGAATTAATATAAAACCTTATTAAAATTATCTAAAAGTACCTTTCTTGATAAATTCCTTACATCAGGGCCTTTTAAATCTGTTATAAAGACAGCTACAAATTTTCGCGTTTAGAAAATTTGGAAATAATTTGAATTTTTTCGAAGCGTTGTTGAAGTACTTTTACAACGCGGCTATAAAAATTTTAACTTTCAGAATTAGGGATGCGATGAAAAACATCAGTTATGCAAACTTAATTTTCTTAAAAAAAAACTTAATTTTCGTTTCAGAAATATATAATAATAACGATTGAAATAAATGAACACGGAAAATACTAAGGGCTTTAAAAAGTTATAGGTATTTAAATGAGCAATATTTTTTGCATATGCATAGTGCCTACTGCGTGTATGCAAATATAACATGTTATAGTAGGGTTCAATGTTAATTTATAAAACAAATAAAATTAAACTACATCGTTAGTTAATGTTACTGGCAATTACTATGTTGTATCAGTGTCAGAATTCGCTATGAAAATAGGCTTCATTACAAGACTACGTGAAACAATTTTTTTCTGATATTATGTTTGATATCTGATATAATATTTTTAGAAGCATGGTAATAGATGCATTAAGCATTGATTTTGCAATTCTTCTTTGAACATGTTATTAGTAAGGATATACGAAGAGATAATCCTCTCGAGACTGCATTGTTGGTCGTGTTGGTTGCAAACGCGCCTATCGATCGAGAGTTCGTGGGTTCAAATCCCCAGTCGGGCACTATTAGATTTTCTAGTAGTAAGTGGCTCGAAGTCTGGATATGTACAGGGTGTGTGTCAATAGGCTCACCACCGATTCCATAGGGGGACGCAAACCTAACTATTGAAACGTGTGAGTATTCTACACTCCTTTGCCTACCTCTTCGAAAATTTCAGGCATGACGTTAAGTTTATATTAAGAGATAATAGAAATATGAGTGATAACCTTTTATTAAGGTATCCGTGTTATGGTTGGGAGCCAAATGATAAGGAAAATATAGACGTCCTAATTGTATTTGTTTAATTTATACTCGACCCGGGGTTATCTTGGCTAAAAGCCAGGACAAGCGTGACCTCTACAGTTTGCGAAAACATTCTTTTTGCAATTGTAATCATTAGATTGGCACACATACATGTATTTTTAATACATACACATGTATATTACATCGACCGCCTATGTTAGTTTAATTTTCTTATGAGTGAATTATTAATGATAGGATTCGAGTCGGTTGCAATTAACTAGCGATCTACAAGGTTGGATTATATGTGGTCGAACGTTAGTGGGGAACTGTCTCGGGGATTTGCGTGATAATTAGGTCACGTTAAGCCGTTGTACATTTCTGACGGATTAGACATAATCTCTATGTCGCGTTGTTCCTATGTCTCTACTACCATCAAATATCAGCATGACTTGAATGTCCCGATGATACAGATAGGCGCCTTCAGAATAGATGCCTTTGTTAGCAAAATAATTATAGTGATGTATGTAGCAAAATATAAAAATACATATTAGAAAATAACAGCCACTGTTTATGTTCATTTTATATACAAAGTGTATGATAGGTATAAAATTATATTAGCTCCAAGGCTAAAACATAATGTTTTATAAAACGAATGTACTGTTATTGCTGTATAAATTCAACCAGGGTTGAAACTGTGTCAAATCAATTCCTTGCAATTCCAATGGCCAAGTGAGTGGGTACACTTAAAATTGTTTATTTAACGAGAGCGATTTATATTTATTAAAGAACTCAGTACTTCCACGAGGTAAAGAGAACGCATTCGGAAAATTTTCGTACGGTGCAGATGTTTTGGCACCGCGTCAGCGGAGCGGCGCCGGCGCGACAAGGTCGCGGCTGTACTGGCGAATGAAATTCATTCCGCGTACCTACTGTAACTCGCCCGGTACACCCCATATGCGGTTCTATACGCTAAATAATGCGCAATGTTTATGTGTTTCAAGGTTGTTGAGTCACTCGGGCACGATTTTTTTATGTGCAACAGCGGCGAACTTCGCTCCGGACCGCTCCTGAAACTGCGCCGACGGATTTATAGATACATTACTTTCATGATTTACGTCGGTGTTTATGGTTGTTTTGATTCAGCGTTATTAATCTTGCTGTGATTGCTTTCGACTTCTTTCGGTTCGTCGGTAAGTTAGTGATAGTTTTATGTGTGTGATATAAGAAATCTTTATGACCATAGCGGAATGACGATCGGGAGGACTATATGAAATTTTAAAAAGGCCACTTCATGTTTTTATTTTGAATCAGTCGACTTCGATAAAAATAGATTATTGAACTTTTTAATGTTTTCATAATTATTAAAAATATAACATGTACACTTTTGTATGTAGGTGTACCTGTAATGAGTAATTTCCTCTACATCATTCTCGGTCTATACTTAGAGGCCTAGAAGAGACGAGGTAAGGTCGGCGGATGTAAGTGTCAACAATATCTATAAATGAGCCATTGTAATCAATAGGAACTGCTTTAAAAATGTATACTTTACAAGAAAAGCGAATGATGTACCGCAGTTCGTGTACGTTTTTCCAACGCCGCTTTCCGACTACATGCATTGCATAAATAAAATGTTATTCTTAGTAGAGTATGAATAAGAACGCTTCAAACGAAGCAACAAAATATAATTCTTCGTAGTAGGTATAGCTTTCAAGAGCAAATATTAATGAACACCTTGTGATGTGTCATTGTATACAAGCGTTTCAGTTCAAAATCATTTGGCGCCATGAAATGCTTCTGTCATAATAACTCCAGACGCGAAAAAAATGTGAATGGCTGACTCACAGGATGTCATTGGACATAAGAAAATGGGAAAATATACGCAATGTTATTAATCCCACTTGATTTCAAATTTAGAACTGTTCAGTCTCGATTCAACTCGCGAGGCGCGTGCGTCGCCGTCGTCGCGTTTCGTTTGTGCTCGCGCGTAAACAAGCCAATAAGTATTTTGTTTAATAAAACGGTTTCGTAAAGGTTACATACGTTTGAAATTATATTTCTTATTATTCTAAAACGCACTAAAAATAAGTGTAGCAACGATCTAAATGGACGTTAACAGTGATTTACATCCACTTCTTGCTTATTATTTTTTGTTATTTTTGTGAATTACAATATCTTACGTGATATCAGAAGTTGCAGTTTAGAGAAATAATATTTGAAAAATTTGAATGTTTTAAAGGTGTATAATGGAAGCACGGAGTATTGGATCTGTATAATTAATGAATGTAACAACCTCCAAATGTATAAAATATCGTATAATAACTAATATGTGTGTTAATTTTTATTACACTTTTATAATAATTTTATTATTCAATTGCACGTCTGTTACGTAGAACCTAGAACAATAACATCTGATGTCCGGTTCTTTATTCTGATGGTTATAGAAATTACAATGTAATTTTATTTCTTAGGTACACCATTCTCAAAAGAATTTGTATATTATCGTATCAGGTTTCTTCCGTATTTACCGGTTTTGACATTAATGATGAAAAGTTAATCATCTGTTTACATCTGGTCTACGGAAGCATCAATAGTGAATAACTTTTTGTTTGTACGTGGTGTTACTGTATATTTCCGATTATATATGTTAAGACATGAAGCATTGCAACTAAGTTGCAAAGATTTCTTTTATAATTTGAGGTCACAAGTAACCGCTGTATTGGAAAACTGACTTCAGGTGACACGATCGTATATGTATGTTTGATATAGATTCAGTATAAACGGAAGATTGAATGGAAACATGTTATGATTTAGCCTCGTAACTCAATATGTGTCCATTGTTTTCCCCCTCCATCCTACTTGTAATAACTTAGTGCATAATGTCCATTGTGTGGATTTTCAGCTATTATCAGTTCTTTGCATTGACTTTATCTCGTTATTAGACTATTGTTATTTTAAGTTACCTTCAGTTAATAGCATTGCGTATTCGTTTTATGTAAGTAGCTATAATACTATGGACAATGAAATTCAGAAGAATCAATTGAGTTAAATATTCTTATGTTTATTGAGATGGGAATGGAACCTGAAAAGATCCACGTGGAAGTTCAAATGTGCTAATTTGTCGATGTAAAGAAATTAATTTGATTTTATGGGTAATATTTGTAATATCTGTAGGCAACGAAGCAAGCAAGCCTATTACCGAAACCGTGACGAAAACTACTCCGGGCAGATTATGAATATTAGCATGCGGCGATTATTAAGTGCTTGTAGTCTCTCGTTGCTCAGCCAAAATTTATTATAGAAGATGAATAACTTTGCAATATACCATAAAATGAATATTTTCAATCCACGAAATCATAGATATTGTATCTCAGAAAAGTACAAGAAGAAAATTCAATCGAGTTAGAGTAATGATCTCGATTTATCATTGTTATTGATAATGTAAATGGGTTTATATCTAAAAACTTCCCACTGCTAAATTTACATATGTTCCATTTCTAAAGCGTACCTTAGATTTACCAAAAATCTGTTAACACATATACGTACGTCTGGAAATATCTTTGCATTGAAATACGAAAATGGTGCGTATTATACAATATTTCTAATAATATGTAATAATGTTGTTAATCAATTTAGTTAGAGTTTTATCATAAGATGTCTTGAAAGTAAAAAAAAAAGTTAATTTTCTAATTTAGATTTTCTGATTTGGATTTTCTAATTTAGATTTTCTGATTTGGATTTTCTAATTTAGATTTTCTGATTTGGATTTTCTAATTTAGATTTTC
>DWDU01003636.1:0-11424 GCA_018245575.1 Jemadia suekentonmiller
TTTAGTAGTGCCCGACCCGGGAATCGAACCCAGGACCTCCCGATCGGCAGTCGCACTTGCAACCAACACGACCAACACGTATTCTTTATGTCAATATATAATATTGCCTACAAATTCACTGGTTTGTTTGATTACTTGTTACACAATTCAACGAAGTGAAATCGTTAAATTGCAGTTGCAAATACATCTGTACCAATTCAAAATAAAATATGTAGCCTCTTGTGTCGCTCCAAAACTGCTTTCAGTTATTAATAAAAGGCGCCTGTATAATATTATTATAATGAAGTCGAAAAATATTTTTATTAGTTACGAGTACGTGATAGAAATCTGAATCTGAGTAAGTGTATATATATTCCTTTACAAGATGTGACGTCGTGATCTGATGTAACAGCTGCTCTTAGCCCAGAACATAAAGTCTAAATATTATTGTACAATGTCATTGTAATTTTATGAACGTAACATCACGCTTGTAATCTCAGAAGAGGTGGGCACGAGAAGTGTAGGAAACTCCCACGTTTCACCAATTAATCTTAATGTATAATTTTATCGTAATAATCAAACAAGTATGATTTTGTATACACATTTCCCTTTTTTTATTTATTCATATCATCCCATTTACAAAGTAATAAATCCTTCTTTGATACCTTACATTGATTTAACAGACAACCTTTTCCGGGTATCCGTTGCCAAAGTATTAAGTTTCCTTCTTTTTACTTTAATTAATATTTATTCATTTGCTCTTTAATTAATATTTCTGTATTTATTTAAAATTTCTTATCTGTTCTATCGCATTTACTGATATATTTTAATATCGGTTGTTAATCTTGAGCGATCACACAAACATTTCGCTCGTAGATATCTAAATGACTAATTGGATTATTTATTTTACGAACATATCCACTTGTTTTTGTTCATTCATCTGTTTTACTGATTCTCATCAATAGCTTCCCGACGTTCACTGCTGGACGAAGGCCTCCTCTGACAGGTCTAGGTTTTTCTCCGTTTTACTCAAGATTTACGTAATATGATCGTTACAAAGTAAAATATCGTCGTCACAAAGTTGTGTGTCCTTTAGGAACTTGTTTAGAACAGCGCCAGTTAATAATTTAACGAATTATTGACTGCCTCGTTGGTCTTGCGGTTGCAAAAATCTGCTGAGCAAAACAAAAAGAAGAAACGAAATAAAATAAAAAAAAATTGTTCGATCCCCGCGTAAAATATTACTGGATTTACCAAATTTGAAACTCCAGTAGTAACTGGGACTTTAGATTAATCCCGACGCATGGCGGCATTCGACGGGGCGTATAATGTGTGAAACTTAAAGCTACTAAACTCCTCTGCCTACTCCTTCGGCGAAATACAGGAGTGGTGTTATGTTATGATATTAAGCGGTAACAGTTTATAAGTCACTTAATCGATTGCGTTTCGAATACTGTAGCATATAAATAGCAACTATGTCACCAAACAGATGTTTGTTTAAATCACTTACCGAAGGTACGCGGAACTGCGCTGCAATCCCAGAGGAGAACTTGGAATAGTCTCGTGCCTTTGACATCCTTTGAGCGTTCCTCTGTATCCGAATAGAGAAGAACAATAAACTAATAATATTAATATTGAGTATTGAGATATCTCTCACATACGGCCATTTGATACCTTAAATAGGTATACCTTGTGTTGTGGTAAATAAGACGGCTCGTAAACTATACATGTACAGGTACGAGAACTCAACTGCAAAGATATATTGCCGTGTCACATATTTACAATGGAACATACATAATTGCGAATGTTAAAGATTACCTCAAAGCAGATTCTATATAATAAATCTAAGTTCGTACGCTTAGTGTGAAAATTATTAAAAATGCTTTATATTGTGTACAATTAGCACTGATACTACTTGCGTATTACACGCAAATACGTAAATAATCGGGCGCGAATTGGTAGGATATACATTTTGTAAACGGTATGGCTTCTTTTAAAATTTACGTCAATATTTGAGGTATTATGGATGTATGTATAACAATACATAAAGCGTTGTGTAAATTTAATAATAAGATAAATGAAATTAATAAAGTTGCTCAATAAAACGTAATACGCACTCTTTGGGAGTTCAATAATGCTGTCTATCCCAGCTGTAGATGCTCTTGCACTATAACTCCACAGCTAATATAGTAGAAGAGCGTTCTAAATGTACATCTAGAACGCTCTCCTAACTAACCTCCTATGGGAACTGCTCTACTTTACAAGGAGCGCGCTTAACCTATGACACGATTACAGATCGGAAGCCATCTGTAAAACTAAGCAGAACTGAGTGCAGCGGTCGCTCAGGCGGACGACCTCGCGCGGCAATTTTTTACGAGCGTTTCTGCGCTTTGGAGAGGATATTATGCCGACCTGGTTGCGTCATTAGGCAAATGTCGTCACATTTTGTCGACACTCCATAAAGTTGGCTTAAAAACCCCGACAGACGAGCTATAGATTAACCCTAAGTAACAGTAGTCTTTCGCTCTTGAAATAACAAACATTGAAGATGTTAATTAACAAATTTTACTTAAATTTTATCTGTAATTGTAGGGAATACCCAGTTGTTAATGAAGACAGGGAGTATTTTTAAAACTTCTTTTACCGAGTTCTATGAATGCGGCTGAAGATTGGAAAATAAAGTACATTCACTTTGTACAAAGTTTGTTTTACAGCGAACACTTTAGGGGTTCATTCGCCACTGATTTAATTACAGCAAAAAAATCTTCGAACAAAGAACATATTTTTCTTTAGCCATTAACGCTGTGAAATAAGTACTTAAATTAGCTTCAACAATTTCACTGTCGTTTTTAATCAAACACCTTGCAAAACTTTTGTTTCGCTTTTGTTTGATGGAAAAGTTTTAAATTACTACCTCCTCCGTCGGCGGGCTTGATTCAGAAGTTCACAAACGCTTTCAATAGTGGCCAACAAATAAAGTTCCATCGGCCCTCCTACAAAGTTGTATCGCGAAGCGCAAGCAATCAGTAATCTCAACGAAACTTGTTTACCCATATTTGTACGTTCACTTCTACGATCTCTACGAAAGGAGATAGTTATTGGTGCACGCATTAATAGCGCTACACTGCAAAGTCATATTCAAGGGTCAAAATACCATCAATCACATAGAAAATTATTACAAATCCATCAAACAGATTATGTTTCGATCATTTTGCAATACAAAATGCAATACGATATTCATGCTAGAAAAAATATTTTTGAAACAGATTAGATTAGAGAAAGAAAAGATTAGATCCAAATTAAAATTATATAACGATGGCGTTCAAAATTTGATAGGAATCTACGAGTATTTTCACCAGGAAAGTACCTACAGTTACAAGCCTATATTTCTCCTTACGTAAACATAATTGAAATATTCTGTAATAATTCATATCAGCTGGCTTCTAATAACTAATTCTCTAATCCGAAAGTTTCAAGCCGACGTTTACACTTCATTAAAACAGAACGCTTCAACCTCAACTATCTGAACAACTAGATTAAACTAATTAATTTTCCAATAACAGTTATTTGCGAAAAGGAATTGCACATTAAGTGTTGTTATTGATAAATCTCATGTGTATTCTCATTATGAGAAAATACCAATGTTAATGTTGACGAAGATGATAAAAGTTTTGGTGATGTAATAATGATGAAAATAACTAAATCTTGAACAACTTAGACGTGTTTTATAACAAATTAATTCGTATTCAATATATATTATACAAACAATTTCATCCAAAATTCCAGCGCAATCTCTTGATAACTAGAAATTGGAATAGCTACGCGTTGAACTTTGTCTAATATGAACAGAAAACTTATGAATAATGGGGGTTAATAATTAGGAAATAAACCCACAAATCTCACCACCGGTTCTTCATTATACCAAACTTTGATGTAGCTCAAATAGCCCAACTTTGAATATCCAGCGACATTGTTGAAGTTTCCGGCAAATATTCATTGTATCTTAGTTTATTTAATGACGTTGTTAGTTTGATGGGTGATACAAAAAACATAAATTTTTGGTTCACTTAATGACCAGAATACAATTTCGTTACCAATCATTAACGTAGATAATTAATTTTATCAGGTTTTAATATTTGACACAATTTTATTACTGGTTTATATTTGAATATTTAATATTAAACCATAATACATATGTTCCGTAATCATTAAATGAGTGCTGGATGTTTATTAATATTTACTGCGTTTGCATTCATGCGAAGTATATAAATGCTCAATTAAATTGCAAGTTATTAATTTCGTATTGCTATTATAAAAAAAAATGATACGAGTACAATATAAAGACGTGGGAGTGTGCTACATTCATTTGCCTACCTCTTCAGGAATTACAGGCGTGCTGTTACGTTAATTTCAATAAATCTTCACGGGTATGTAAGGCTTGCAAGAACTCTATAAGCGTGCACATAATAATATATGCAATATATTTCTTCACAAATACTTTTCCCTTTTACAAACGAAATCAAACATATTTCAGTATTCACATCTTGCTGTTCGAGTGGCAGATAAAACTTCTATCAATTAAATAACTCTCGTTTCATTCGTCTAGGTTGCTTTGCGATACGCTTTATCGAATCGAGTAACGTATAAAATTTACAAAATGTCTGAAAATAAATTGGAAACTTTCCCAAAAGTGTTGAAATACAAGGAGAAAATTCCTGACTCTTTCCACATGGACGGGTAAAAAAAACTAAAACTCATATACGATGCGACTACAAGTACATTTCAAATATTATGGTAAATCAAAGTAAGCTTTGAATGTATGAACGTTAAATTTCTATTTCACATATCCACATAGATATTTCGTCGATGCTTTCATCAAAATACCAGTTCAAAGCGATGTATGCAGTGAAAATGTGATATATGTACATATAAAGTCAAAACATAAATGTGACTAGAACTAGAACCATATTTGTATAAGGTATGTCACGCGAAATGTCTGAAACATGTGAACATTTTTAAATCACCGCGACCAACTGAAACTCTTTTACAATGAAAACCGTTTCAGATTTCAAAAAACTTTCTAAATTCATAGTATTCAAACAGAGGCGGTTTCTTTTTATTCATACATATGGAAGGCTGGCTTTGTTGGTTACTGTTTCAACTAACGAATTGTTGCAATGTTTGTCAATCGGCTTTCATCTAAATTTAGTAGAGAAAGTTTAATTGTATTTTCTCCAAAAAAATCAAGAACACGTAATGATGGCTGACGTACATAAAAACAACTACAAACTACAGGTACAACTAAAAACAAAAATATGTATGACTGCCTCGTTGGACGTGACTACATTTATACAGCTCACTGCGATATAGGTACCAATAAACTTTAAGATTTCAAATAATATGTGTATTTTGTAATTTAATGACATATCTGTTTCATTTAATCAACGACCATGATTGTCGATATCTTTTCTTAATTACGTCATATTTAACCTGGTCCAAATAAACCTAAAGCCTTATTACTTGTGGATACCACGTAACACCACGTAGTTGTTACGTGACAAGATCGTATCGAGTGAGTAAGGATCCAGGTACATTAATATGCTTCATTTTCATCAAAAACTTATATGAATTTCACTAATATAACATGTCCTTAAAAATGTCTACGTCACGTTCATGTACGCACGAGTGCGTCATGAAGATCATCAATATTGGATATTCAGACAATTTCATCAATCATTTTATATTCTACCCGTTAATGAAATTTAAAATATTAAGTCATCTAATACTTCCTAGGCCCTAACTTTTCATGAATCGTACTTTTTTAAATTTCTATAGTCATGAAAGTATCAAATATAGTAATTTATTACACTGTGCTTCTAAATATAGCTTCTAGAATCAGTAAACCTGCAAACTGCGGTATCCACAGTTTACGCAACCATTATGCTCACTCAATGTTTATACACTTGAATGCCAAATATCGAAACTATGCCTACTACTATATTCATGAAAGTTTTTCTTCAGTCTTGTTTCGGTATTGATAACTACTGTTCCTCACTATCCGTGCGCCACAGTGCTGTCACGTCGCAATGTTACGTGAGTGTACTGATTTGTACGCGACTGTACAATACTATCTTTGAATCTGATATTAGTTACATTCATATTTGGTCAAAATTATAAATATACATAGATTGTTCACTTACAGAGAAAAATCAGTTTCAATTACGAATGCTAATTACATAAGCGTACGTAGGAAATATCCTGCCAAAGACGATCCTGCTGCTATCTAGGCAATAGTGCTGCCATCTATTCTACAATTGTGGCGTTGCTGCTCACAACAAAGGACATTCGAGTGGGAAATTTGTTCTATATAAACCAAACGCTACGTGAAGCGTAAGGGCTGAATTCTAGATTATTATATCGTTACACAAATTAAATTAATAGTGTAAAAAAACACAGATGCAGTAGTGGTTTAAAATTCCAGACAACCAATTCGAGCGAACTAAACTGAAATCGTTGCACGGACCTCTTTCTTTACAAAATTATTTACTTTACAACATTAAATGTCACTCGCTGGAACGGTAAAGGAAAACGTAGGGAGAGAACCTGCAAACATTAGAATTTCCTTAACGTTGTCAAAGGTATACAAAGTCTGTCAATTCGCATCTTTCTAATATAGTAGACTGTTCTTACCCTTTCTCAACCTAAAATAGATCTTTATCTAACAGAGGAACGATAAAAGAAATGATGATGTTGATACTAAATACAGGTAGTTATAAATAATTTACGTACACCGTGAAAGATTATAGTTAGATTTACATATCGTATATCCATACATAAATTATATATTAAGTACTAGTAAATTCACACCACGCTCATCGTAATCAGATTAACATGCATAGAGGTAATTTAATATGTGTGACAATGTTAAAACGGTACATCAAACATGTGATGGTGTGGGATAACTATTAAGTGAAGTGTTCTTAACTAGGAAAAACAGAAAGCAAAGGGTTGTTAAACTATGGGAGTTTTTCAGTCAACTATGGGATATGGCTCTCTGGTTATGAGAAGGGCTAAGTTCGTGTTGCTAGGCTAGCCAAGTGCGTGTTAGCAGACATCACACACCTTAGAGACGATTACTAGGAACTGTAACATCTGCAGGTATTTTCACGGTGTGTTCCTTCTCCCTTACAACATGCAATATTTAATCTTAAACATGTACGAAATATTCATAGAATATATACCTACCAGTTATACAAGGCTATTCTCCTGCTAAACCTGGTTCTATTGTAATGCAATTGTTATTAAAATACATTGTTATTAAAATTTTTGACTGCTTCCTTGGTCGTGTTGGTTGAAAGGGCGACTGCCGATCGGAAGGTCCTTGGTTCGATTCCTGGGTCGAACATTCAGATTTTTGTAATTTAGATTTTCTAGTAGTGGCTCGGAGCCTGGGAATGTGCCCGGTGTATGGCAATAGGCTCACCACATATTCCACATTGGGGCGTAAAGGTAACCGGTGAAATGTGGAACTGTAGGTACTATATTCTTGTGCCTACCTCTTCGGGGATTACAGGCGTGATGTTACGTTTGTCATTAAAATTTCAGTTCGGATAAAAATCCTATTAATTTAAAAACATTAAAATACGAGCAAGTGTAAACCAACCATTATAGCTTTGTCCTAGACAGTTTCAACGGGAATCAATATTTTAACGAGCGAATGAAGTTCATTGAACTATACAATATATACATACGTTTAAGCACCAGGTGAGCCACGTACATGTACGTAGCGGGCTGAGCACCGTCGCACGGACCGACATGGTCGGTTAACTAAGCGGTCGGCGCGTAAGGTACCTACCTACTAGCATTGGCTCTGCCAATCGATTCCCGTCACTCCTCATCCCGTACACGCGTAAGTATGAAATTCCTTACCCGTCGGTAACATATTATAAATTATTGGCACAATAGATCAGGCACGGCAGTTTTATGAAGCAAATGTGTGTACCGATTGTCTAGCTTCACAGCTTCAGTTATAAATTTTGTAATACTTTCTTTTCTTCGTGTATAATTATATTAATTTTTTTCTAAACCATTGAACTAAATGAGAAGGCGTATATCAATAGCGCCACTCATTAGTTTAATCTAAATAACAATAATAATAATAAAAAAAAGCTTTACAGGAAGTTAATTATGCCATCCCGAGGCGTATGTTTTTGTTGCTAATTGTCATTTGGGCGTCTGTAACATCCTTTGTCCTTTGTCTCCTTTGTCCCGTAATTAAATTGCTATTAACTTGGTTTTTAGTATTGACATTTATGATTATCTTTTGATCCCTGACCTGTTCCAACAACTGTTAGAAACTTACAGCATCTCTAATTATTACTCATGCAAATTGATAGAAAAACAAACAACAGAGTATTGGACTGCATATTTGTCGAAGTACCCTGTACGATCCTTTAACGACAATGGTATTAAGGATATGCAATTTTTTCATTTCAATAACGTTAAAGACATGTGATATGCATCACAATTGCTGTCTCAATGAAAAATGATTGTAAAGTTTCATTTGGAAAATTTTACAATTAAGTTGCGTTCTGTCCAATATTTGTATGTTTACTAGCGTCTTCCGGTTAGCAGTCAGATAGGAGATGGAAATGTATTATTGGTCAAAGTTAACGCTATAAAAATTAATAACTTGCTCCGTAGAACTTAATTATTTTAGTCTGCTCAATCGTAACAGTGAACTTCGACCTCGTTTCGTAGAAAAATATAAGGAAAAATACTTTAAGGTATACTGGGAACTCGTAATTGAAAAGTTCTCGATCTAACTAAGCACAATAAAACGTAATTTTTCCACTTTCAATTACAAAACGTTGTTATGTTTTAGATGTAAGACAATTTTGTTTTAACGAAACGTTTCACATAACTTAGTCCGTTTTGAACGCAGTCAAACATCAAATTTCATTGATTTGTTTATCAAGTATATTATGTTTTATACAAAGCATATTATGAATTTACATCGTGTGAGCACATTAGTTCCTAAAACCTTAAAATTCTGTGCTAATGGCCACAAGCAAACGGTCCAATTAAACGTACCAAACATGTATCTCGTATGTATGAATAATAATAAGGAATTTGATTCTGGAAGATACAATGAAAGAAGAAAGAAATAAGTACCATCACGGTCTTCAACAAACATAAAATCTCAACAAAACTTAACCTGTCAAAACAATCAATCGATATCTCTATATTCACGAGCAAGACCAATAAATATGGTTTTATTTCATAAATATTGTTTTCGAAATGAAGCTGTCACAAATTAATTTCATACACAGGAAAAGAGCCCAATTTCAGGTTGATACAGCTCCAATAAAATACTGTGACGTAATTTACCATGCAAAAATCAAATTCATACAAAATAAAACTTTGTTCTTAATGCTGTCAAAAAATGAATTAAATGTTATATGGTTTTATAAAAGTGCTGTTATATATGGTTCGACTGAAAATACGGTTGGACTTATTTAGGAGAAAATAAAAATGCTTTTTGTTCACAATAGCGTGATAATGTAAATATGACTAGAATGGAAATATGAGTATACTTGTATAAAACGAAAATATAGATAGGTTACACGACTAATTCTCAACGAATTAATACAGGTACAAAATGTGCAAATTTAAACCGCTTAAAAACGGAGTATAAAACATTAAATCACCAAAATGTAATAAATCTTAAATTGGCATCGGGGGTGTCGTTTAAAATACTAATATAAATCGTGGAAGCCTCATCGGTCCATGGAATTTTCCCATTAGATTTTATGGATTTCTCTCTTGTCCGCACATTAAATTATAACCAGAGGGAAAACGGTACGAAGGATTGAAATTTAATTTCGGCCGCTGTTTGAAAATAGAATTTCTCTTATATTGCAGTTATTAAGTCCCACTTTACTCTCAAACCGTTTACGAATTCATAAACTTTTTGTCCTTATTCATGGAACTGGGAGGGAAATTTTAAATTAAGAACTACTTAAATAATATGTCTGCTAATTAGTACGTTTGCGGACTTCTCTCGGTTTCTCAAATGTTGACTAATTTAAGTGGAATCTATTGAAGAGGGAAATTGGCTTACAAAAGTAGGCTTTTATAATTCTGAATAATAGATAAATGAAAAGTCCTTTTTGTTATTCAAATTTCATTCGGGAATTAGTTGCATTAGTCATTATGGCGTACTTAACAATTTTTCTTATACACTAAGCATTATCAAGTAACGAACAAAATTGTTATATGTTTAATATGTAGATACATTTTAACGGTCACATTTCCTGTACTCTACGCAGAAATCTACCGTGAAGTTCGCTTCTCGGTCGAGCACACGTCATCCATGATGAATTAAATGTTCTTTTCTGAATCTGGTAATTCAAATGGGAAGCCTGATGTAATTGTATTTTTTTAATTTAAGAAACATTTCATTTTATTTCTCGTTTACTGTCATATTAGTTATTTCTGCAAATTAATATTAGTTAGGTAAAGCAATTGGCCATTGAATTTGACACACGGCGTAAAAAAAATACTATTCATATTTGGAACGCAATGATAAAAAGACAATACAAAAAAAGTTAAAGACATAACATTATTTTAAATTTAAATCTATCTAACAATAGCTGTTACGTAAATAATTTTCAAAGCGGAGTGAAATAAAAAACGAGTTAGAATAAACTAAAAATCAGAGAACAATTTGAAAAGCTCCGTAAACTCGATCGCGCAAAACAAAAGACATTAAAGCGGAAGTTTCACAGATGAACGTTGCACAAAGAGACCATATTTTACACAACAAACACAGACAAACACCTAACTAACTGTATAAAAAGGTAATCATCAAATCTGGATCACGGGAGACTTTATTTCTCATAACAAAAGATTTTATTTGTTTAGGCAAGCTCTCAATGGAAATTAGTTTATGAATAGATCCCCGCAGCCGAAGCAAAAAAAAATGTACTCGCTATCTACTTTACGATGATATAACATTTTTAAAATGGCAACTCCTCATCTTTAAAATCATAAAGATGACGGAATCAGTCAGATAAGTTATGCGAATGCCTAACTATATATCCATAGAACTGTAATTTTACTACTTATTATTGGTCTACATTTCTTTATCTTATTCTTTTCATTTATTTTCTATTGTTATTTGTCTATTATAATTTGTCCATTACTATTTTTTTAATATTATTTGTCTATTATTATTTGTCTATTATAACTTGTCTCTTGGCTATATTACTTGTCTATTATTAATTGTATATTATTATGTATATTATTTTGACTGCCTCGTTGGTCGTGTTGGTTGCAATTACGACTGCCGATCGGGAGGTCCTGAGTTCGATTCCCGGGTCGGGCACTACAAAAATGTTCTAATTTAGATTTTCTAGTAGTGGCTCGGAGTCTGGATATGTG
>DWDU01003637.1:0-11423 GCA_018245575.1 Jemadia suekentonmiller
TATGCGGTTTAATATACCGTTTTCCTTCCCGGGATCGTCGAATGAGCGGTTGGAGCTCCCACTCTAGCCTCTTGCAACCCCGGAAACCTCCTTTTAGTCGCCTCTTACGACAGGCAGGAGATACCGTAGCTCGTATTCTAGTCCCGAGGTACAGGAACAAATATCTCTACACCTACAAATCTGATGCAGTTCTTATACATTCATCTGTCTTTTGAGACATGTACAACGGTTTCGGGAACTCCTGATTCCCCATCGGACAGATTCTGACCTATTTGGTCATGGGACGTGAGTTCGTCTTCATCACCATATCACCATCATAATTCGCGTTGTAATGTCATCACGATCATAAAATCAACAATTGAATGATCTACCAATAAGTACATCTGGACGACATGTAAGCCTCGAATAAGCCCGTCGCAAGTTTAGAACACCTGCGCACGTCTACCATTGTTTGAAATCCATTACAAACTGTGATTTAGTGCTAATTCAAGAAACGGTTTTCATTACCTATTATATATTGTTACATACGTAAAAGTAAGAATGAAGTTTTAAAAACCTTTTACACGGCTTAGATGGCTAAAACGAAAACTATTGAAACGAGTTGACTTGATTACAGTTTAACATCCAGTAAATTTACTCTTATTAAACAGATTTACCCACGAAATTCCACTTCCAGTGTTCTTGTATAGAGTTTATAATGGACCCATAAGTGACTGAAAAAAAATATTTTCCCTTATTAACTGACTGTTTATTATTTTGTTGTAAAGACTACTAAATATATTACTCGTCCTTGGCGCGAGCTGGCATCCGCTGAGAAAACTTGGAGGGTCCAAAACTTAACCGTCGCATTGTGGGCTATTATCTCGGACATAACACTTGTGAGAGAATGCGTGAAAGGCTTAAACTTTAACAATTTGATATGAAGGCTTTTGTGTCCCACGTCTTGTGCAGAGGTTTATGATTTGTTTATATAGGTATAGCATCTGAGATGATATATCCTTTTTCTTTGCCGATACCTACGGGAAATAAGTGTGACTCTGTGTAAGTTTTTTGTAGGTTATGTTTACTATAGATCTTACATATTTTTAATGATTTGAAAGTAGTGAATCAGTGGAGCCATTTAGCTCATTCGCTCCCAAAGGTCACAGCAGACAATCCGCTGTTATCAGCAACGATCTGAAGAGAGCACGATTGTGAGATGGCCGGCGCGCGGCACCGTTACTGCTAACGTTCGTGTAATGGAACTATAAATACTGATCGATTTTATTCACAGCTTTTACAATTCATGATGTCACCTTACAAATGCTAATTTTATTATTATATAATCAAGCCAAGTCTCTTTTGGGGTAGGCAAAGAGCACCGAGCGCCAAGTATCCCTATCCTTACAAATTTCATGCGCTTCTAAATTCAAATGATCTTATTTTATATATATACGTATGTGTATGTACTCTTGGTTGTTGTAAGGTTTGATTTTTATAGCTCATGAAGTTTCAGTTTATATCGATATATAACATTGTATAATCTTCTTCTTCGAGTCGACAGCTGATCATCAGCCTTCGTGGTGAAAGGGTTAGTTCCAATGTGCAGGGGCGCCGGCAGTGTGTGTTCTTAATTAGGCTGTCGCCACTCGAGAGGCCTCCTTTCATACTGTGTATCATTATTAAGTACATAATATTTTTTTTGTCAATGCACCCCAACCAGCATATCGGAAATACAGCATAGAAAATTGTTTTACAGTATCCTGTGTTATCATAATGTTTTGAAGTTTGAACAGTTGGTATTGCAACTAATTTGTCGACGTGGCTGGGTTAGTGACCTTAGGCTGGAGTTAATTCCAAAAGGTGCAGACAGGAGTCCGAGGGCTGCGCGTGGGTCGGTGTGACATCACGAGGCATTTGGGCCGCCGGTCCGACCGGTCGCGCCGCCGCCCGCCCCCCGCTAACCAGTTCCGACACAGCTTATTTTGCCTGCAGAAGGTCAAGTTCATACCATAAGCGAAGAAAATAGGCATATAAACCGATGAACATAATTATTGTATCGTTACACCTATGACTTACATAAACCAGTAATAATGTCGATGTAGTAGGTGATTCTGTCCCTAAAAATTTCCTAGAGATTCCGAGCTGGTGGCACAATACCCTATTTATAATTGAAGTACCATATATTTTTGAAATGCTCAATCAATTCGGGCGGAAATACTGTTAGGGAGTTTCTAGAATTTCCGTTCTAGAACTTTATTGTTTTTCCAGCTCAATATCTGTTGGAAAGATCTTTTCTTTGTGCCAGTTTAGATATAAATGAACTACTGTCAGAAGGTGTCTCTCTGCGGTTGGCAACTCCTGCGTGTGTTCAGTTGTTGTCGCCGAGTGGTGGCGAGTGGTGCTGGTGGCGCGGTGGTGTGTGCCGTGAGTGAGTGGTGCGTGGTGGTGAGATGTCGCGCCGTGCGCGTGGTCGCGAACCATGCTGGCCATTCGCCACGCAAAGGTAGGTCGTCTCATCCTATATACTAAACATTCATATTATAATCAGTTGTAATCTATTAAGACTACTTGTAAAACAATGTAATACTTATTTATTTAGATTTGGTAATTGAAAATTGGTTATATCACTCGGTAAGACAACATTCCGATTGTTTTGTGGATGATGTTTGATCAATCCGATAAGTAAAAAAAAATTTACTTTAGCACTATTTGAATTTAATAATAAGCATACAACGGAATTATCAGGTAGTCTAATCTTAGTAATACATACATATATACAATGTATGGCCAGGTTAAACTATTAAAAGTAGTACAACGAAGAAACTTTAATTTACAGCAGTTATCGACAACTCTCTATAATTTTATATATAACACAATTTCTCAGCTAAAGATAGCGCCGGGAACGGCTCGACGAGCCTAACGCAAAAAGGAATCTTATTGGTCTGAGGAACTTTTACAAATATAATAAACGACCGCAAAGTGAATCAATTTGTAAGAATCCGTCATGAATTCACAATTCCCTCAAATGGTATTCTTATCTTTAAACCTTCGTTTTAAAGATTTTCTATTAATTAACTGAAAAGCTAACTTGTTAGTAAAAATTCATTTCCACAATACATTTATTTACTACTCTTTTTGTAAGACTCTAAAGTAATTTCGAATGTACTAAATTTTTTGCACAATTCACCTAACCCACCTCGCTTGTCGGGATCCGAATGCAATTTCTCAAGCAAATTGTACCTTCATACGTTCTTCTACAGTTGAAAATGCAAGAAAGATTTACTTCCTCTTTATTTGTTATTCTTTTCGAACCAAATTCCGAGAGCTGGATGTTTTCAGCGCGGACATAATGAACCAACACTTTTAGATGGAAGATTCCTAAGTGCATACTTGCTAGTACAGTAATATACAAAATGTATATGGTACATTATGTTTAGAGAACAAATGATGCATTGAGGTCACGTGAGCTAGTAAGTCAAACTTCAGTGATGCAGGTGAAATTGCCAGCAGCTGAGGTAGACTGGAAATAGTCCACATCGTGTAGGTTGTGTTTGGCATTACCTTGAATCTGTGTGGTCGATCCACTGGAATGTAAACACGGAGTCGATGAATTGGAAAACCCTTTGTGCGATGTGTACATACATCGGCACAATGATTCTATGACCTTGAGCTAGTACACGCGACGGTGAGTGGGAGATCGTGTATTGATCAGCCCGTGATGTGCAAGTCCTTCCGCCACATGGGTTAATGGTTTGCTATTGTTGTCAAAAATCTATGCCAAAATACATTGCATCGTTAGTTAAATTCGCATATACAAAACAGTTTCTAATGTTTATTCTCTGTGACATTTAGACGTGATTAAATCATGTTATCAGTAAGTAGTTTTATTATATAAAATAGTAGGTACTGTATGACGCACATCTTTAGTGATAACAGTATGCATGAGTCTAGTGGACTTTTTCTGATATTTGCAAATTTTGTACATATACATCCCTACTTATCCATTGCCAACAAATTCCGAAGAAATTATGAAATGCGAATTGACTGAACCATAATCATTTTATCATTTTGAATTTTGTAGAACATTATGTACGGAAATGTAAATGAGTACGACAAAATAAATATTGGCTGGCTCCCTCTTCAGTTCGTAGTAGGCAACTTGACCGCTGAGCCAATGGGTGTGAGTTCCACTATCGCTGAGGAAAATTAATCGTGAAGAGTGACCAGTTGTGAAACTATCTAGAAGGTGTATAGTTCTAAATATGCACTTAAAAACGTAATATCACGCTTGTGTTCCTCGAAGAGATAGGCAGAAAAGTGTGGAACACTAACATTCACCAATTACGTTTATGTCCCCTTGTGGAATAGCATAAAAAAATAGCAAGCAAAAGAATAGCAAGTGAGGCTATTGTCCTGCACCAGGCACAAGTTAAGACTGAGAAACTACTAGAATTTTCAATCAGGAAATCTAAGTTATAAATATAAAATAGTAATATAAAAGAACATATTGTGAAGTCATTTTCCATAGCGATAAACGTAGACTAGGGATTTCTGTCGCCTTCGTTCATGCCAAACATCTATGCCTCTTCCACTTTCAATAAAACCTGATTAGTAATTTTATAAGTAATGTAAGTCAATGGAAACTACTCTGGAAAACCCTGCCGGTTGAAATTAATTAGCAACCACTAAAACTTTGAAGACAAAAGTCCGAGAGCTTTATGTAAAATCTTAATTTTACTTCTATGTTATGTACGTAATATGTATTTCATCTTAGTACTTCAATTTATATAGTACACTTATATATTATTATGCTTAATCCTAACACATAGTCTTAAAGTTAGGTTAAGGATGAATATTAAAAAAAATAATAGATAAATAAAAAATGTGAGAGTTATTTTTAAATCTGTTTCCCCTGGAAGCAACGCGGTGGCGACACGAATGAGCAAACAGCGCGTGTGTCGCCGGAGCCGCTGCTCGTGCGCCTTGTTCGCGGAGTGAGTGACCTAGCGCGTGCCGCGCTCGCGTCGCGCTCGCGGCGCGCCTTATAACAATAATCGAAATAACGCCGTACACACTTACAGCTACACTTACACTATACAGCTATTGCTGCTCTCACAGGTTATGTTGAAAATATCAAAATAATCATACACATAAAGATCTGAGTTCGTCTTAAACATAATGTTATGAAAATTCTCATGTTATGCTATGTACGTTATTTTTGATAATAGTGGTTAAGCCTATCTAAGAACGGCTATAACAAATATTAGCAAGCTAAATAAAGCACTTAAACCAGTCGTCGTATATTTTTCCTTTGGTACCCCTGCATATACATAACAAAACATACCTTTAACGAAAATATAATTATATGCGAGAATCAGCCAAAACAAAATTGAAATTCGTCAACGAAACTATCTACATACATTACTTCTCTCATATATCAGTAAGCTCTGTGAGAAACAGCCGCATTAGCTTATTCCCGGGCAATAAATAAGTGAGTGAAATCCCTCCACTTGTAATCCGGGGAGTTTTTTCCTAATGAGCATTTCGCGCCTCCACACGTCTTTGTTGCGCTAACGGAGATAAATACACGTTCGAAATAATACCGACGGCCATTGTTCGAGTTTGTGGAAAGTGTAGTTGTTTTGGTGTAGTCCTGGTGAGCTCCCGGGACACAGTCTTCGGGACAAGGATTGGGTCTGAACGAATTAAAGGACGGCATTTAATTTGTATACGGTTAACTCGATCACTTGTAGACTGGTTGGTAACCTATCGCGTCTGAGTATGGAATGACAAAATATTTAGTCCTGCTGTAAGTATTATGTAGGTTAGCAAGCAGCAAAGAAATAATGAGTTAACAGATTACTTACACCAACAGAGGGCTCAATACGCTATAAACGAATACCATATTATAAGAGAGAGGTTACGTAGTTTTTGCTCGGTCTGTGACTGACGACGTACAATATTGTTAGCAGAAACTTAAATAAGGTTTGACTATAAAATGTTATTGACGAAATAAATCTTAGTGACTTAGTATATTACATCACAAATAAGTTATTTATAGGAATTTTATTAATATCAGATTCATTTCATAGAATTAAAATACCTTGGATGGTAATTTTGGGTAGGGCTGCTTCATCTCGTCTTACATCTCACACAATATACGTTGGCAAATCATAATATATATCTATAGGCATGTTTTTCTAATTTAACTATGTAACATTTTCGAAACTTATGTGCTACAAGAAATTTAACTATGTGTAAGCAGATGTCGTGTCATTTTATTTTACGTATACAATAATATTTTCTGCTTCATAATAATTCATTAAATGAGATGTGGGATTTTAAAGTGCATTTTATGGGGTATTTTAATTACTAATTGCAATCGTTACATGTAAGATTATGTAGTAATGTGCATATGGATTATTTAGTTAATTTCGGTTCATATCAGCAGTATTAATGTTGGTCATAATTAAGATTTGCGCAAATTAGTCGCCCGCGGCCAATTTGAGCATTAATATTTCATAACATCGGCACTGCTTATTACCTACGATGCGACGTCAACCTATGACTACTTTTAAACGATGAGCTTCCTAAATACATACTTTTCGAATAAATTGGTTTTTGGACAGCATTATTACACATCGTCACTCCCGGTGGGGTAGGCAGAAGAGGGTAGCATACTAACACGTTTCATCTATTATGTGCAATGTACCACCATGTAATAGGGCCTATAGGGAGAGCCTCTTGCCATACATCGCGCACAAATTCAAACTATAAGCTTACCCGTAGGTACCACTCGGAATTTCAACAATATGAAACTTTAATTCCCATAAATCTTGTAATTACAATTTTACGTGCTTTAATTAGAGATAATATCATAAATATCTTATATCCTTTATTTAAGTTAGGTGCGAATACATAAACTAATTAATTAATTTCATACAAATACGATCAGGTAAAATTAAAATCATTCACAATAATCTAGACTTGAAATAAACTGTTTAAATTAATACACTTTTCAGAATGGGTTACATGATAGATTTTCCTGACTTCACCCTTTCTTCCATAGTGGGACGTAAATGTAACTGGTGAAGCGTGGGAGTGTACTGCACTTCTCTGTCTACCTCCTGTGGGATTACAGGTGTGATATCATGTTTTTATTAGACCGTACGATTTTTAAGTACTCGCGTATAAATAGACGGCAAATTATGTGTTAGGTACTGATAATTATTAACCGGCAGCCTAGTTGCAAGTAATAGATATTAATTCGGTAGACAGCTTTTATTGTATCGCCTGGGCGGACGCTTTCTAAATTCTCTTTAATAATACATACATTCATCTTGTAATTCGTATGTCTACTAGCTGTTTATCCTTCCTTTTATTATAATATAATCGCAGTTACGTATGTTCATTAATGTTGTTCATAGATATTATTGAGTTGTTTAAGCATGCCATTAGATACCAGATTATGTGGGCCTATTGCTGTACTAAAACCCTCACGGTAGTCTTCCTCGGCGCTAATAAGAGCACTCCAAGATCTAAGGCTCAACGCGCCGGGTCCTCCTAGCATGACGCCTCCTACTGGCCCGACACTCGGGTGAGGCATGATGCCTCATCCCTCGCCTTCCGATTCTCACAACAAGCTGTATTCTCACAACAGCTGTCCCTGTAGTTCGTACTCTGGTCCAGAGCTACGGGGACAGATGATACTTATCTAAGAGTGCGCGCTCTGGTCCACGTTTTTTGTTTTGCAGAGGTACGGAGTATCTGTTTTTATTATTCTGTCTTAATTTATCTTAGCCACCAAGATAAACAGTCAAATATAGATGGAGGTTTGTAAATTTGTCGTAAAATGCAGTGATATATTTTGCATGTAACGTTCGGACATGACAGCCGTTGCAATTTATTAGTGTGACACTACGACATACACTTTGCATGCTCTAGGAATAACGTCATATAAATTTAAAAATCTATTCCAAGATATAACGTAAACGTTACTGGTGAGACGTTGGAGTGTATAACACTCCTCTATTTCCGTCTTTGTTGATTGCACCCGTAATGTTAGATTGTTTCTATATGACACGTTTAAATCTGCAGTATAAAATAAAGCTTTTTCTTTGTACTTGAAAAGTGGAATAAACATTATTTCTTAATATGTAAAATTTACTGATCGTTTTTATGTAACTCGCTTCAGATAGTTTGGTAAATTAAATATTCCGATGTATAAAATGTAGTCTATTTAATAAACATAAACGTAACATCAACATAACATCACGCCTGTAATCCCCGAAGAGGTAGGCAGAGGAATGTAGAACAATCTCACGTTTCACTAGTTACGTTTACGTCCCACTATGGAATAGGTGGTGAGCCTATTGCCATGCATCGGTAATAAACATAATTAATAATAATGTAATAATTAAAATTAATTATTATAATTATTAATCATCTTTTGCCTGTTTGTAAGGCTGAATATATAAAAAAATGTTGTTTAATCATCAATGCACAAGTAATCGTTTCTTTGTTAATCTAATTTATAAATATATATTTAGTTATCGTCTACTATACCCGCTAATTAAAACGTTCCGTGATTTATAAATCATCCTGAGTCAGATTGTCTATATTGATTTGTTAGGTTTCGGTCTTTAATTTCAAATCGTAAAATTTAACTTGTAATTCTAATTCAGCTACTGTATGCTGTTAGTCTATGACGTAACAGCAGACTGGGCGATCAGTCCCCGTCCCGGCGACCGGACGAGCCAAGTTTTTACATTCCTAGGACATTCGTTAGATCACCTAGCGCAGACTTGTTGGCGGTCACTTTCGCAGTTGAGCCCGGCACGTACTTTGTATTTATTAACACGACACATTCCATTAATACCTAAAGAAAGAGGCTGAAAATAAACTTAGAGAAAAACTGCCTTTTCCATCCTTCATTTCAATTAGTTTGCTGAAGGTAATTAAGAACTTTATCGTACTGTTTCAATTTTTTACAAAGCATTTTTTAATCAACACAATCAAATTTCCAATACAAAAGTTATTATACAATCCACATGTACACGATTGTATAATATCTATATTTTGTTTGATAATCCTAATAATATCCCACACAGCGATATGGGTAGCATATAATTCCGGTTACTTATACACGATGCTGAGGTCGAGACGGTCAACAGATTCGAGAATATTAGCTGTTTACCACAACGAGTTTAAATAACATTCTGACCACAGAAGTTGACCGCTAGTTCTACTCGAGTGTATATGTGTATAAACAATGCCCACATTAATAGAGAATGTTGTTATTATACCTATAGTGTGAATAGAAAATAAATATGGAAATTGAAAAGCATATTTAAAGATAAAATATTATTTACAATATCTAATGAATGCTAGATATAAGTTCAGTTATTTTTTATATATCGCTGCTCAAGAGTTTGTAAGGTATAGAGATGTCCTGAGTTCGAATCTGGGATCGGGTAATATTTGATTTTTCTAATTTGAAATTTCTTTTAGTGGTTCGGAGTCTGTATTTGTGCACGGTGTACGGCAATAACCCCAGCAACGATTCTATGATGGGAAGTAAACGTAATTGGTGAAATATATCAGTGTAGTACCTACACTTCTTTGCGTATATCTTCAGGGGTTACAGGTGCGATATAACGTTATTTTAATATACTATAAAACCAAATTTTCATTTTGAAAGGCGTTATTAAACATACTTATGGAAATAGATATGCCTTCGTCAGTTCATTAGTTTATGGAACGACATAATCTTCCGAGCGGTAAGAAGGCTATCATGAATTTTATTGATTAATGGCTGAGAGATATAACTATCTCGAGGGGTTGATGTAGAAGGGTAAAACGGCTTCTAATATTTCGAATTGCTTTTACCGCAGCCAAGCTGGATATGAAAATAGAATTGAATTAATTCCCGAGTGTTTGCTTGGGATTAAATCAAACATATATTATTGTCTCTCGAGCAATTAGCAATTTAAACTTTTAAGGAAGGTATAATCTCGTGTATTTGTATATTATTAGAAATATATCAGTAGGTTTGTGTATCAGCATTTGGTTAGTAATTTCTAAGTAGTTATGGTACTTAAGAATACGTACAATAATAAAAAAAAACAACCTGAAAACAGCAGTGGACTGAAACAGATTGAGATAATGATGACGAAAATAATGAAGTTGATAGAAACGATGACGCTTATGACGAAATAATTATGTATTCTTTAATAATTCATGAGCAAGGATGATTTGTTTTCACCCAGTGTTTTATTAATATTAATTTGAATCGTAATAAATAATAATAATTTGAATCGTCAGAAGTTATAAAATGAATTTAACCCCATGAATATACGTAACAATTTTAGCTAATGCCAAATATGGCCGTGCAACTTGTGCAAGACAAACATTTGGATTTAGCGATGTGGGGTTTCATTGAGAGCCGTCGGACTGGCGCACAGAACATGCGCGAAGTCACTACTGAAAGTTATGAATCAACATGTATTTAGTTACAGCAAGTTTAAGCAAAGCTTTATTCTTGCAATGAACTACTGATTTATCAGTTTATGCGAGCTCTTAGCGCGACGATGCAATATTTGTATACGTATGTATGTTGTATACGAATAATATTTGTATACGCGTCTAGCCGCTTCATAGAATGTCAGACTGGGTATATTAATATTTAGTGAACTTCTACAATGTTTGAAATAATTATGTTTATGAATTGCGTAATTGTACTCGTAAGATATCAAGAGATATTGTGCTTCAACAGTTAAATTTAAAGTAGCGCGAAACTTTTATATTAATTTTTACATTTCATCAAAACTAATTTAAATCAAACAAACTAAAAACACACGAACAACAATAATACCACCTTGTTATTGATTTTCAGCTATGTTCGATATCTTTCTTAAAAACGATTGAAAAAGAAATTCGACTGGTATTATTTTTTTCAACAAAGATCGTTCATGAAGTCAAAAATTATAATACATTTGCATTTATAGCATTGATAACTTACGATCACCATCATCATCACCACCTGCATATTGTAGTCCATTGCTGGACATAGGCTTCCCTTCAGGGTTATGCCCAAAATGCTGAACGCATGTTCAGCGTGGGGATTTTTTGTAATCTTTTGTAATTTTTGTGGAAAATGTATAATAATTTAAGAGATTTCATTGATAGCTTACAATAATTATGATAACAGAAATAATTTGCACCGAGTGATGAACCGAAAAACAAATGCATAATTGCGTTTATTTTAAATTATTTGACTGCCTCGTTGATCGTGTTGGTTGCAAGCGGGGCTGCCGATAAAAGGTCCTCGTTACAAATCCCGCATCGGGCACCATTGCATTTTTCTAACGTTTTTTAGTAGAGACTTAAGTTCTGGATATGTGCCCGGTGTATGGCAATAGTCTCACAACCTATTCCATAGT
>DWDU01003638.1:0-11422 GCA_018245575.1 Jemadia suekentonmiller
ATCTCAATTATTGAAAAATTGACTTGCTTTTTTCGTTGTCGAAAGTTTTATCCCTAAAGGAGTAAATTAAGGGGTTAAAGGTTTTCTCGGAAATTCGATGTTTTGGAAGTAAAAGTCCGAAATTTTCGATTTATGCTTTCGATTAACAAAAGTATTATAAAAATGTATTGTAAAAATGTCTTCTGTGCGAGCGAAGCCGCAGCAAAATGATAGTGTACAAAGTATCACAAAAGATACGGGTTTTATTGGTACTTACGGATACATATGTGTTTCGAGGCTTACGGATAAGCTTTTCTTAGCGTTGTTTAGCCTTTGATTGGGGCTCACTAGTCCCAAGGTCAACTCGTTTTAATTCAGATGTCACGTATCCAAAAAAATGCTTATATAGCTATTAATAACAGTATAAAAGCGCTACATTAATAATGAAGTCGTGCCAGTATTACAGATCATAAAAATCCAATGTTTTTTCAACAATATTTCACTTCATTTGCTCTAAAAATAATACTATATTTTCGGTGACAGAAAAACCATCTCTAGATTTTCTAAAACGTTTAATATAACGAACCTTTTAAATTGATTGCAATAAAAATCGACAATTAGCGTTTAAGTATTTGTATATTTCGAAATTTAGCATTAACAATAATTTTGATGTTATCGAAGAGCTAAATGCAGATAATTATGTATAATTCTACAAAATTCACAAACGACCGGACTACATTAGAACGTCGTATGTATCAGATTATTCTTTGACCTGTGTATTATAAATGTTAATATTTATGGTAGCTCAGTCAAGGTGTGATGATGTCAACAAAGTGGTAAATCAGGTGTGAGTTGAATGCCTTGGACTTGGCATTACCTTTGTACAGATCGTCATTTCATCAGATAGATTTTTACAGTGTTCTAGATTATTTTTGTGACAAAAATTCGTTTTGTTGTTTGTAGCAGAGATTAAGACAATAAACTATTAATAAATATTATTGTTTTGTTTTCTACTCATGACAGTTTTAACGTTTGCATATTATTTTCAACAGGAAATTTTTGAACATTTTCAAGTTCGGTGAAAGCACAATTGACGCTAGTTGCGATGCCTGTATTAATTTTAATTACATGTCTGGACCCTATTTTAATTCATTAGTATCGTCAACTTTCCTGGCACTGCGGTTTTTAAAACTATTTATTTATATTTGGGTGTGTCTAACTTGAAATGTTCAATGTTAGCACGGAGTCTGAAATTGTGCTGGGTGCATGGCAATAATCTCACGAGTACCTCCTGTTCCGCGGCGGGGCGTACGATATAACTGGTGAATTGTAATACAAGCAGTGTGGTATAAAAATATTTTGAAATTTATCACAAAGTACTCATTTCGTTTGACTATTGTAAATACGCAAAATCACATTAGTAATCTCCGAATAGGTAGGAAACAGGAGGTATAGTACTCGCTCATGTTTCACTAGTTACGTTTACATCCGATCATAGAGTAGATGGTGATTCTATTGCCATACTTTGAGCGCAAATAAGGACTCTGAGCCACTACTAGAATATGTAACTAGATATCACTTACTTAAACACAAATGCCAGCTAAAAATGTAATTTAATTATGACCAAGTAGGAATATTTACTAAACTGGTGTAACCTACATTAATTTATTTTGACGCACCTCAACAGGTTAGTGAATCGAAACTGATGCTAGGAACAGATAAGAATACGGATCTGGACGTGATATACCGGACAAGAAGCCTTGAGATATATTTAGAGGAAGCAGAGCAATCCAGACTTATGATGGCAATATCCGCTGGTAAGTGCCTACTATTGTTTAATTAGATATTATTTCCTATTAGTGTCGGACCGCAAGCCCGTTCTAGTCATATCGTAATCGTAAATTCAGTTTCAACAATCGTTTTTACTGAAATTGAAACTTATTTTCCTACTTCAATTATTAAGCAAAATTTCTATTTTATCCTGTAAACTTTTAAAACGTATTTTTATACCAGATTATTTGATAATAAACACGAAAACTTCAATTTGTTATAATAATGTATAAAAAAACAGTATCTTAAGAATTTTTACATTTTTTACTTTTACATAAGAAAAAAATGTAACATTACTTGAAAAACAATAGAAAAATGTACCGGAATGAGAGCAAGGATATTTGACTAAAACTGACCGAAATTGAAACTAAATTCTTAATTTCCATCTAAAACTACTCGTACTATTATCGCGCGTTGCGCGTTGTTACGCAACTTTTGGCTGATTATTATAAGAGGATCTGGCTACAACAAAATTTTTGCACCGTACCACGTCATTCGCCCGAGGGTCAGGCCCGCGGGGGCGACGTGCTAGGAGGCCACCGGTGCGTTACTCGGTACATTCATACATAAAATACTTGGTACATTCATACATACAATTTTTCATATATAATCCTGCGATCATTAAAAATATTGAGCGGTCTACGCTGCGCACTGGTATAATTAATGAACAATAATCTCAGTTATAGATTCTTTACATTGTAACTGCGTCATGCGAACGGAAAGTTTTCTTTAGTGTATGTAGGTGTATCTTAAAACTTTCCGTGTGCGGTCAATAGTTTGACTGACAACAACAACATGGGCTGTCCAGTTTTTTATGATTCACCTGCAAAAAATCCGTTATCTATCATTCCTAAGTGTAAGCTATATTTATACATTGTAAATGATTATAAATAATAGGTATGATTTTTGTTAACAAACTATTGGTGCTTACCGCGCTGCAAACATAGTAGGTATTATGTAAAGGATCAAATATTACTAATAATACTCGTAATAGTGATTATTAGTAAACTATATTTTACGTTTATCATGGTCATACTATTGGATTATAACAGGATCAGTTGAAAGCCTTGGGGGACATGGTATAAATTTTTCTATGAATCTTACTAATTTCCAAATTAATATTATCTTGGAGAGGTATACGTATTTATGGTGTACCGACGTCTTTAATTTATTTTCTTTTAGAATAAGAGAGGGCAAAGTAAAAAATGGTAAGAGCAAGTGTAAAAATGTAAAAAAAGTACCCGCAACGGAAATTGTGTAATGCTGTACAATTATAGAGAAAACAAAAAATATACCAGCAAAGATTAAATCCTTGTCAAATACGTACATTATCGCTGGAACTTACTAAAATGAGAAGACGCATAAGGAAATAATGTATTTGACTAGGGACACACGAAAAAAACTATAAACATAGCAAATGTTGTGAAAACGAAATAAAAATGTAAAAGATGATAAACAATAAGGAAATAACGATAAATATAAAGAAAAGAACGAAAAAGTGGATAAGGAAACGGAAAAGTTGGCTTGGACGGAAAAGTTATGTAGACTAAATCAAAGACGAGCTGGAAATAAGGAAAAAGTTTCGAATTCTCGTATAGCTTGAAACAACTACTGTGGTATTATCTAGTGTGGATTGAAGCAAATCTATATATATATAAAAGAAAATGAGTACAATGTGTAGGGTGGAATATATGAATAGGTACATATACATTTGTGACATCAAACATTATCTACTATTTTCATTTATAATAATTACAAAGTAAAATAGATGAATTTATTCATTAAGAAACATGATTTTACTCTTAAATAATGTCTAAAGAATGTAACGATGATGATAACAAGAATTTGCTTCGTCGCATTACGTGTTATTTTGCTGTATTTAAAGTGCGATATGGATAATTAAGGGAAAAATGTTAGAAACTCGTTTACAAGTTCATTATTTGTAAACTCATGTCTGTTATTTGATTATCAGTAGTTCCTATAATTATGAAGGTTGTTATAAACGGACCGAGTTGCATAAATTATACATATATTTGCTGACTACAGGATTCCGTGAATTGAAGTATCGCGTACCGCTTATAAAATTCCATTCTGCATTTGCATTCTCAGTACTAACATCGTACCAGTTTCGCTCTTATAAGAATTTCAAATAAATAGTTTTTAAATATTTAGTAGCTTAATTTATACACCCTCGCTCGCCCTCAGCCTTTAATGTTTTAAAGAATTACAAAATATTTTTTCTAATTGTTGCAAGGTCTTTTTTTATTGTTCCTACATACACAATTAATATTACACATAAATCTAAACACAGAGTAAGTTTTAATCACGCTTTCTAGTAGGTAGAAAAATGGAGTATAATAAAGAACACTCCCACATTTCACCATTTATGCTTGTGTCTCACCATGGCGCAGGAAGGGAACCTATTGCCAAATATAAGGCACACGAATCCAGAAATTCAAAGCCTCTACTAGAAATTCTGACTAGAAATTATAAGCTAAAATAATCTGTTAACAACCAACCCGGGGTTTTGTATCTAGGACCACTCGATAAGTAGTCCCACTTGTAACCTCTAGACCAATGAGGCAGTACAATTGATTGTAGTAAGACTAAAGCATTAATTATTTTAAATTTAGTTTTGTTACAGTTATTTTAATTTTAATTTATTTAAGTTTATTAATAAAAAAAATTAAATTTAAATTTAGTATCATTTTAATTTTAGTTTTCCTTGTAATTGAACTACGAATGAGGTACTGATGTTAACATAAAGTTCACCCGTGTTGTTATTTAATTGAAATGTGTATGAGGGTTAGGCCAATGATGTGTAATATACAACTTTACAAGTAACAGTCTTTAACGAAAAATATGTTTAATCCCTTTTATAGGTCAAGAGCTCATGGTCTCCTACTTTAACCTGCTAAGAGAAGCTGCAAACTGCTCTGTAGCCCAAATAAAAACCATCGAATGGAAGTTGTCGCATTCGGGCTGGTGGAACACAAGAAACCATCATCAATTTGTACCTTGCCTGTGTGCCGTTCATAACAGAACGCCACTTGACGTTATGCGGTACGCCGATAGATAGTGTTTTTGTTGAATTTTCGGCTAACATATGAGTTGCAATTTATATATAGACTTAACGTATTTACTTACGAATTTATAGAATAAAAATGGACATGAAATCTACGTCTATTACGGCTGATAATTCAGAAGGAACCGCTTTATTTGGCCGAATCAATACGGTGGAAGACATGAGGACACTTCGAAGCAGTTTCCAACCTATTGTTTGAATTGGTGGGTGGTCAATGTTTTTAAGTTACGAAATAATATATTCACATATACATGTATCCATTTATTGATTCATTTTGTTTTGGTTTAACAAAGAATACAAACGAGTATTTACATGAAAACACCTTAATTTATAAACACTGAGCAATTTTTTGTTCGTTGAACATTTCTTCATCTGCCCCACTTTAATGAAATCTACCACCCTATAAATGTTCCTTCTTAATAGTTAAATTATAATATTTTAGTCAGTACTGGTATCACAACGTATAATTACACTATATAACTATTATATTAAAATGTGCACATTTATTACAGGTCAAGTGTTATTGAGAAGAAATTAATAATCGTTATGATTTATTATCTTTACATAGCCTGCGCCATTCTCTTGCGAGGCTCGAGGCGGACCTTGAATCCTTCGGCGCGTTTCAAGATTATGTCGGCCTGAAGATTGAAGTCTGATTCCTTGAGGTCGGAATAAACGCGGAAATTTCTTAAAATCGTGGACAGGATAATCTTGAGCTTCAACATGGCGTACTTACGACCTGTAATAGAAACATTCGTTATTTATTTAAAATACGATGATGTCATTTTAATATACTGTCGCTAGCTTGCCTCAACTATATTCGTTACTATTATTATTATACCATCACGCCAGGTCTCTTACGAGGTAGACAGAGTTCATTGAGTGCCAAATATCTGTATCCTTATAGACCTGCCGAACTTTATACAAGTATCGTATAAAAAACTTTTCGAATAAGTGAACTCACCGACACAACTCCTGGGACCAGCAGAGAAAGGTACAAAAGCGTAATAATGACGATTTGCAGAACGTTCCGGAAGGAAATTATCCGGATCAAATTTTTCGGGGTTCGGGTACACATCACTGCGACGATGGAGTTTATATGTCGCAACCACAACAGTAGCACCTTTTGGTACTACCTTGCCACTCGATGCTGTAAATGATGAAGATAGTTATATTAAAGTAGGTTTTATAATACTATCGACGTAGTTTCATTACAAAAATTTTAAATTTTCAATACAAAATTTAACCTGTTAACAATGAACTTACCAAGAGTGACGTCTTCTTTGATATGACGAGCAATGATAGGCACAGGTGGGAACATTCTTAATGTTTCCATCATGCATCGCTCGAGATATTTCATTTCCAAAGTATCTTGGAAAGTGGCAGGTCGGTCAGAATCTCCGAATATCTGATGGAGCTCCTCAACCACTTTGTCTTGAATATCTTGGTGAATACCCATCATGGAAAGGAAGAAACTGCTACCAGCGGCAGTAGTGTCGTGACCCTAATATATAATAAACTGTGTTAATACGTATAACATAACATCACGCCTTTAATTCCCGAAAAGGTAGGCGGAACAGTGTAATACAGTCTTACGTGTCATCATTTACGTTTACATCCCACTAGGAAATACGGGGCAAGTCTATTCACATACACTGAGCAAGTATCCAGACTCTAAAACACTACTAGAAAATCTAAATAAAAAAAATTAAAAGCGCCCAACCCGGGATTTGATCCCAAGATCACTCGATCTGCAGTCGCACTAGCAACCAACACGACCATCGGGTTCGTAATACATATAAAATAAAATAATACATATTTAAGAAGTTTTCCTTTGTTACTTGATCTTACCTCAAACATAATAGTGTCTACTTGCTCCTTTATTTCCTCGTCTGAAATTACCACTCCGCTTTGCGAACTTTCTAAAAGAAGATCAAGAAAAGCAAGGCGCTTCTTTTGGCCAACGTCGTCTTCAACATCCAAATCGTCTTTCAGTCCAGCGGACTGGCCGAAAGAGAGGCCCTCCACCGACGTGGTTTTTACAGCGGTTTCCGTGGTATCCGTCAAAACGGTTGGCTTTTTGCCGGAAATGAATTCTTGCTTCTTCCTTTTGATGACCTAAAATATAAAAGCAAAACAATAAAAAAATATCCTGAAAATATATACTTTTCACATTTGAGTACAATTTATTTTATGACATTAACCTTTGTGGTCAAACCGTGGATGATATCTAGAAGTTTATTTTGCACTTTTGCGTACTGGGTGAAGTTAAACAGCAAATCTGGTCTAAGCCAAATTTTGGTGTGTCTCAAGTGCAAAATATCGCACATCTTCATCACGGCCATGGCATATTCGAATCCACTTTGATCCTGAGTGCTTTTACTGACACCCATCGCGGTTTCTGTAAAGAACAAAAATTTATAAAGTATGTTAACATTTCATATTTGTTATGAAAAAGTAATACAGCACGTGACCTCAATAAGTTTTGAATCGTTTGCGCAATGTAGATCGTAAAAAGGTCTCACGAGTAGCGAGCGCCCGTTGATGCTGAATATCGACCATTAGCATTACGTGTAAATGCGGGGGGTCGCCAAACTTGACGCCGCGTAGTGCGCGTCGTACGTATACTTTTCCTTATGCTGCCATGAATCACATTAAATAATGGCATCACACGCTGCCCTTCCAATACCCGGTTAAATGCTAAGGTTACCAGAGGTTAGTCTAGTATTAACAACTTAATTACACCCATAAATATCACGGATGTTACGCGCATAGCAATTTAGAGCTCTATTTGTCTTGCTTCCTTAACATGGCTTAGATATCCGGCTGTTTACGTTTTGCATTTTCTAGATTCTTTTATAATTGACAACTATGAAAAAGATCATATATGTATTTCCTTTTCATTTAAAATATTCAATCCATTCATTAACAGTGTTTTATAGTAGTCCGTTTGTAGTATTAAAAAAGTCTATAAAGGAATGTTCAGTGGGTTTATAAGGCCATTTGTATTTAATAGTTTATTATCAGTATTTTCGTACGCTATGAAGTTGTATTAATGAAAATTAACTAATTTAGTAAATTTGTCTATTGTTGTATTTAATGTAAATTTGTATAAAAAGTATTATTTCACTAAAACCAATCATACCACTTTATCGACTGCTACTGCAATGACATTGCTATGCAGCACAGGACATGTTATTCTTCCGTTTATTTTTTACTCTACAAAGCTGATACTGTCATGCAGTTTTCTAGGTATTCCAAAACGTAAATAAATTATTGGAAATTCTAGTGAATGTATCGCCAGCGGAATTTCGCAAATGGATTACTGATTTCTCACCGCGCTCAAGAACACTGTCAGCGAGGGCCATAGCGACCCGTGTGTTGTCACCACTGCGACTACGTGACGGGGCACTCTAATCGCTATTTGTTATTACTATTTTTACGCGCCAGTAATCCTACCAAGCGAGAACTCACGTAACTATAAATACAGCATATATGGTGCTTACAATTGTTTATTTTTCTTTTGACAATTTATTTAAATGAAAGTAATATTTGTGTATGAAATTTAATATACATTTATTTGTTATTACAAAAGTCAGCATACTAGTGTATAGTGTGTATACTAGTGTATATTGTACTGTTTGATTATATAAAAATTAAATTGCGTACTGCACCTTGATCGCATATATATATGGGAAAAAAATGATGATTATATTTATTTTTTATTACTAATTAAATTTATTCTAGGCCTACAAACACCGAAATAATAAAGTTGTCTTATAGGTTTCTTTTATGTAGGCATTATTTTATTGCTCTAAACATAAAAAATATTACAGAGTTCATGTCGTCATAATATGTGTACCAAATATCAAAAGTAGTAATGATTAGTAATCATTTTCTACGGATACTAGGCTATATAGATTCTCTTTAGCATTCAACGCATTCTAGGTTGCTCCGTTGAGAACGAGAGCAGAATACTATTTAAAAAGATGTATTAATAGTAACACTTATTGAAGGGCTTACTCCAGTCGATTTACAGTTCAATGTATTTTTAAACTATGATATTTTTCTGTCAGTGAAATCAATTTTTATTATATGTTTGACCCTTTTGTTTGTTAATAAATTGACGTTGAACCTATCATCTTTATTAATATTATCATTGTCTGAATGTGCTTTGTTGTACAAACTATGTTCGACGACTTTCCTTTGGACTGATTCTTTTAAACGGTTTCCTTTGAATTGGTACTCAAATTTTAAAATGTGAATTGTCGAGTCACAAGTTATTGATAATATCAAAATTGAACAATAACGTAGCTATATTATATTTGTTCATTCATAACACATTTTTTTCTGGCACGAGATTATTCTAAATCTATAAATCAACTAACCTGAACACATAAATGCTCTAACCTTGGTGAGTAATGAGGATAAAAAATTGGTACAAGCTTTAAAAACATCGATAAAAAAGAAATAATTTAAGCTTGTAGAATCGTGTACGTACCTCCATTAGTAGTCTATTCACAAAAACGGCCAGTGCATTTATACAACTCACATTTTTTTATCATCTATCACTTAAATCTGTTGACTATAAACGACAACTACCATGTTTTACTTCTCTTTGTTTGACATTAGTTACTGATTACAGTTCAGTTTAAAATTAACTAAATAAGTATAATATGTAAATTATAATAAATCAACTGCACCCTAAGCTTACTTTAATTTCTGAATGAGTGTGATTTGCCCATGAAAAAGTAGCAAAGCCTGTAACTTGTGATATCGCATGTGCCAGTCCCAGCACGCTATCACGACTACCTAATGATAACTTGGGTTGATACCTTACAGTTCCCCATGAATGTAATCGATAAAAGGGCAATCGACTATGTAAATATGTCCGCCATAGAGAAAATAATTACTAAAGTTAAAAAATTCAGTTGTACGCTCTGATGTTAAACGCTAAAAATATGATTAATTAAATCTGAAAAAATAATAACTAGACACGTACCAAGAAGAATTTCCACCGTACATTCGCTCATGTAGTCGTGGCAGTCGAATACACCACTTTCTTTCTTGAGTTTGTCGACCACAGCCCTTGAGTTGGCGTTGAATAAATCGATGAAACTTTTAAGAACGTTCAAGTGGAAAGTAGGTGCAATCAATTTGCGATGTGATCTCCATTTCTGTCCTGAATACATAAAATTCCTGTTATAAGTGTTTCAAAGTTAAGAACTTTTGAACTGAACAAGCGAAATAATATTAGGCTACCCGTGTACTTCATATATATGTATGTACCTATCTACACTTCCTGAGGTTCTTTTCAGTAATAGGTCTTGATGTAATTGCATACATTTGTATAACTGTAATACAAAACTATATATTCTGTTCAATGAATATATAAGTTATATCTATTTTTAATGAAACTAAAATAATAATAATAATTTTACTTGTTACATATTTAGATGTTTTAATTAATTATGCTATAAAATCCATTTAAATTATATACTGCCTCGTTGGTCGTGTTGGTTGCAAGTGCGACTGCCGAACGGTGGTCCCGAGTTCAGTTCCCGGGTCAGGCGCTACTAAAGTTTTCTAATTTATATTTTCTAGTAGTAACTCAGAGTCTGGATATGTGCCCGGTGCATGGCAATAGGGTCACCACTTATCTCGTAGTGACACGTAACCGTAACTGGTGAAACGTGGTTGTGTTATACACTCCTCTGCCTACCTCTTCGGGGATTACAGGCGTGATGTTACATTTAATTATATATTATAGGTCTTCTCGATATTTAACTTACCGGTACTGATAAGGAGACCGTCTCCAAGCCAAGGCTTGAAGAACCTGTAGTCATCCGCCTTGTCGATGTGCACATGGCTGCCGAGAATTAGCTCAACATCGCGAGGATCGTACAAGAACACAATAAGTCTGGGTCCGATCCATAGCTTGATAACATTCTCATGTTCATATACCTCACTTTTCTTAATGACGTTCTTGAAGATCTCTATTGGTCAATGTTAAATATGCGTTAAACGATATATGTACCTATATATGTATAGTGGATAAAAGAAACATAATACGTTTAAAAGGCTTTTTTCTAACATTAGGTTAGTACTACCAAATTAATTCTAATGTTCTGTAAATGCGTTTCCGTCCTAGTTGTATAACCTCATTGAATTATTAAAAAATATTTGAAGGTATATTTTAATTCGCGAAGTATGTGACCTTGCATAGACCTCGGAGCGGGGTGAGTCGTATACTGATATATTTAGGTAGTGTAAATAAAGCAACATTTATGAGTTTTATAACGACTTTTTTAAGATCTAATTTCTGTCTTAGTGACATTTTTATTATTCATTGGAATGTATTCGTCCTCATCACCCTATTACTATTTCATTTAAACACGTTGAAGTTGAAACGCATTGAAGTTATATGCCTGGTTTTTGCCTGTCTGTACAGGCAGTAACCAAGCGTATGTATACCTGTGAGAACCATTGCATCACATAAATACTTAATAAATATTGTGCATATATAAT
>DWDU01003639.1:0-11421 GCA_018245575.1 Jemadia suekentonmiller
GCCAACGTTTGAACTTCTTGTCCCAAAGTGCAAATTACGAAACGCTTCATTCCGAACACATTCCAATAATATGTGCGTTACATCCTCAATAACTCTACACTCATTGCAATTTGGTGAAGGGATTTTTTTCATTAAATACGCGAATTTATTTACTGGAATGTGACCGGAACGTAATCTAAGGGCCATTCTCAAGTCCTTTCTTTTTAAAGGGGTGTTGTCAAACCACGGATGTAGTGCTATTTGTGGCTGGATAGTCCGATACCAAATCCCCTTCTCACAGGATCTTCTATCAAAATACTCCTGCCATGCATCTCTGCAGAGTTTCTTAACAGTTTTAATAAGGTCAGAATAAAAAGGTAGCACGATTAAAGGAATGCCATCTGTAATGGCTTGCTTAGCCAGTAAATCTACCTCCTCATTTTCTTTGATCTGAGTATGGGCTGGGATCCACTGCAGAACTATCTTTTTATGGCGTGCTTTCAAAGTTAATATCGATTCCAATATACTATGGGCAATCGGTAAACCTCTCACGGAAGAGGAACAGCGAGCCAAATGTTGCAATGAACTTTTTGAATCGTTCAAAATGACAAATTTGTCGAAACACAAGACAGGTTGTGTTAGATTTTTATACATCAAATTACATATGGAAACAGGATGAAGTCAAGAGTTGGTGATCGCAGGGCACAGCTTCTGTCAGAGCCTACGCTGCTGCTCGTAGGCGGCCAGGTCATGTAACTGTGCCTACACACACCGCGCAACCTGCCAGCGCCGGGTTTAGTCACCTGTAACGACAGCGTGTATCCCGGCACGGGGTCGGTGAGTGTTTTCTTACTTCGCCCAAAATGAACAATTATTATTTTTATTACAATATTTTTTTTTATTTGTTATTAAAGTTACTAAAATGTTTTTTCTAGTCATTGTTTAAGGTGGAGTATGTAAGCGGTGTCCAGACGACAATTAGCTGGTAACAGCGGGAGTAACGTTTCCAATTACTCTAACGGAAATGCAACTAGCGAATGACTAAATACTTTTATACAGCGGAAATAAGCGCAGGCGGCCGGCCGCGTCGTAAGCTCAGCGATTAACGTTTTTACGCTTTCAATTTCCACGAACATAAAATACGCAGTCATTTTGCACTCGCTACCTAATATTATCTCCTAGTCAAAGTGTATTCTTTTTTCTCTAGTTTTGAGCAGTTGAAATAACTGGTGCAAATTGTACAAAGTTATATATAATAGCTTTATGGCGATTTTTAAACAACCAATTTCCTCTAGTTCGATCTTGCTAAAGTCAAGCTTAGCTTCACCGAACTCAAATAATGTTTGTTTTTCTGTCTCTTTGCTCACATTGGTATATTTAACGAATGGTTTATTGCCAATAAAATTCTTCGAAGCTGTAAAACTTTATGGTTAGAGAACATATGAAACATTATATCATTAATATCCATTTCTGTACTATTTGTCGTTAAATATATTTTATCAATGTATGAAATCATGCAAACGTCATAATTCCCATATCTTCATCCTATAACATATCAAACACCATCGTAACACTTTTATGTAACACTGAAACACGTCACCATCCGCGCACGGCACACATAAAACCCCATACATAAATAAACCCCCGCTCTTGACCGGTGTTCGCGTGTGCGACACTTATGTAACGCTAAAAGGATTTTTGGGGGTGATTTTGCAAAGGAATAGCAATTTTATTTCTCGATGGCACGTTGTATAATCTTTATCAATGAAAACGTAAGGTTGTAAATCCACTGAGATGAGTGCCATCGAAATGGAACAACTGTAATTCACATTATATGCGTTTATACAGAGAACAATGGCTTCGGTCGGCGAGGAGCAAAGTGTCGATAATGGATTTGAGTTTTTTGGACGATGCAACCCTGATCCTTTGTGTTGACACGCGGCTAGGCACGATTTAGGTTTGGTCAACGGACGAAGACAAATTTAGTGGACATAATTTTGGGTTTTAACTAGAATTGTTCAAGTTATCTAAAATAGACATTCTGATATTTCCGTCTTATGTTTATCGGTAGATTTTTGGCTTATTCATTCTTTAACACGTTTAAATAAATGGATAGTTTTTTGTTGCCCGTTGCCTGGCAATAGGCTCACCACATATTCCATAGTGGGACGTAAACGTCCTGGTGAAACGTGGAAGTGTTCTATATTCCTCTGCTTACCTCTTCGGGGATACAGGCGTGATGTTACGTTTTTAGTTTTTTGTAATAATTAACTACATGAATAGTTCTTAAAGCGTAGCATATATGTCGGATCCATTTTACTCGAATACTTATATAATGTAGAATCACTTACTGTACATACACTTCAATTATTAACATATGTGTCAATATTACATGACTGCATTGGTCGAGCACGTGCAAGCGACGGTCGATCGAGAGACTGCGCTCGAACCGACGACGCGAGGGTACTTTTGCATTTTTCTAACTTAGAATTTCTTGCCGTGGCTCAGAGACCATATTTATGAGCGATGTATTGGGACCGGTTTACCCACTATTTCAAGGTGAGACGTAAACATAATTTTTGGTGAAACGTTCTACACTATTTTGCCTACCGCTTCGGGGTTTACAAGCTTGATGTTGATGACTAATTGATAAATTAACGTAATTACGTTAATTAACCAATTGGTGAATATTATAATAAAATCCGTACAGTATTACTTTAAATTATTGAGAGCTCAATAAATGTTGACGTAGGGTCAAACGGATATCTATGTGTATTGAAAACAATTCTCATAAGGGCATATATCAGTATACTATATTCTTACAAAATTTTGATACCCACTTTTAACGTCATATTCTTTCAAAGGATAATTGTGAATAGAGAATATAAGAGTAGCTACAGTTGTTAGAACAAACACAAACGAACTTTCGCATTTAAGACGGAAACATCTTATTTGCTCCGATAGCTGCCATAAGTCAGCCACATGTTGTAGCCCGGGGCGTGCAAGTTTATCAGCGCGCCCGATTCTCACGTACCGCGTAAATAACAAGCGAAGGTATAGTATGCTATCTGCAGTGTTCGCAGTACGTTACAGTCATTAGTGATATAGGTGTGGACCGTGCTGAAGACGTTCGGGAGAGGACGGCGGCGCGCGGTGACGGGCGGAGCGGGCGGAGCGGGCGGAGCGGGCGGAGCGGGCGGAGCGGGCGGAGCGGGCGGAGCGGGCGGAGCGGGCGGCGCGGGCGGCGGGCTACGCTTCGAGGCGTGTAACGGTGTTGAAATCGTGACGAGATACGTACCCTGTAATATTAACTAGAAGTATGTTACAATAAAGTACATATTAACCAACGTTGTACTAACTTTACTGAAATCATATAAGTATAGTATTAATATACGTGAACAATCGTATGTAATTAATTTAATTATTATGTAATATTATTAATTTATTGGAACATGGTACGGCGCGTCCGGCCCAAGCACAGCTAAGTGCCCCGGTCGCTTATGGGTAGCAGCGCAGGTGTTGCGAGAGGCTTTGCTCTGCGATCCCCAAATGGCATGCCCAGCGTGGGGACTGTGGGTGTAACCCCTCAGGGGACACCTATTCCCGGCAGTGGACTACAATAGGCTGACGATGATGCTAGATGAGTTAATACTACACGCAAACAATAAATAAATGCACGTGGCCATAACACGAACATTTGTGCTAGGTAGGGATCGAACACATAACCGCTAATTCCACAGCCGACGTTACTTACTGCTGGATTTACGACAATAGAAAATATCCGTAACAATACATATACGGCTCACTGACATATCACGTTAGCATCAGCGAATATTTAACAAAACGGCCAAACAGTATCAGTATCAGTATCAGTACGATCAAACTCTGTTCCCAACCGCTACTCGCTACTGGCGCGTAAACCTCATGTTATCCGGGATTTTCAACGATATCTGAAATCGGGAGGCAATTAGGATAGTCGGGGCCCCCTGCCAAATGATCTGCGCTACGTGCGGAGACAAACACCGCAGCTCCACTGCTATTATTCTCGTGTTTGTGCGCGCGGCCGCCACTCATTATCACACGATTATCGCCCGCCGTGTACAGCTATAGTTCTATAGTACAATTTCATTGCGTTATAATTGTATTGTCTTATTATTGTATCTTCACGCCGGGTCACGACGAGGTATTCAGAGAGCACCGAACCCCAATTTTCTATTATGGTTCCTATACATAAGGCTTGTGTTGTTTTTATATCTGTTAATTTTTACCTGTTGTAATTAACTCCGAAAACAACTTATTCTTATAAATTAAATAGGTGCACTATTAATTCGATATATAATTCAGTGACAGATAAATAAATAATTGTACTGAATCTTACGAGTAAAACTATTTTCATACTGAGTTTAAAATTCGCATTACCACTTAAAATATAATGACGGGAAGCGCATCTTTTATCACGTATGAGGTTCGTGGGGATGTAGGTTCTTGTGGGCAATGAATACGGTGTGTCCTAACTCGCATGTGGGCAGCGTGGTTTATGATGAAAATGAGAAGGACGGCTTTGTTCGATGATCGTTTCGAGGGGCTGCGGACAATTCTACCTTCAATAAGAACACAAGTCATCCACTCGCACCTCCCATATGTTGAATAATTCATTCGCTAAGTAACTTTCGGTATTAACAAACAATTAGACCGCTTTGTGGGTCATAGTAACGAGAATACAACACCGGTAATTAGCTGACCCTTGACTTTCTAACAACACATTTTCATGTTCGTAAAACGTTAAGTGATTAATAATTTAGCCGTGCGCAGAGTTTTAATTCAGATTAATTCAATTTCAATCTGATTAATCATAATTTCACTATCATTTTTTTGGTCAGACTGACTGCCTCGTTGGTCGTGTTGGTTGCAAGCGTGACTGCCGATCAAGAGGACCTGGGTTCGATTCCTATGTCGGGCACTACTAAAATTTTCGCGCACTATATAATTTTTAGATTTTCTAATAGTGGCATGGCAATAGGCTCACCACCTATTCCATAGTGGGACGTAAACGTATCGTACCTGGTGAAACATGGGAGTGTAATACATTCCTCTTCCTACCTCTTCGGGGATAATAGCCGTGATGTTACGTTATTTTTGTAGTCTGTTACGGCTAACTTTTCTCTTCACAGTGAAAAAGTCCAAAGCAATTCCGAGTAGACCATGCTAGCCCAGTGGGAATTGGCAGATTTTATTAAATTAATACCACCATTAAAATGAATTTTTAAAAAAGTACTAGGCAATTATAAAAAAAAAATATGGTCCAAAGCGACTACCTAGTTCCTTGAATTGAGAGGTTGGGCGAGTTGAATTGTTAAATGGACGACCACAAATTTTCACATATGTTTTCCTATATCGGCTACCATGTGAAGCAGTTCGTTTCAGATAATACTAGTATTATTTGATAATTGTCCTACCAAAGAAAGACCTTATGGTAATATTTTGACAAATGTTTAATTTAAATTTGATTGTGAAATATCATTATTATTAATCGTATACCCAAATTGAAGCTGACACATCACAATATCCCACGAACACTACGTCCTTCTTACGTCATATTTACTATGCGCATTAAAATATTTCATATCCATCTTACTGATTGGTTACTGAAATAATTTTATTTAACTTCAGCATTCAATCCTATCCAAGTAATAACCCCACTATTCCGAATTCTTCAGGTTTCCTACCCTGCTTCATCTCCTTGATTCCAGATGTAAATTGCAACATCATTATATCGCCTGGATTCATGTAATAAAGTGGAAAATAATAACGGGGTTGTATGGGGATGCAGCAATTATTAGATTGTGAAGAATGTGAGAGATAGTCTCACGATTAAAGAATGAAGAATAAATAGACATGGTATAAGTGTGTATATGTATGCTTGTATACCCATATACGGACTATAATTACCCACTTCCGACTCGTGGCAAGAGCCTCTTTTCATAGCTCATTGACAGACTACGTCACTTGGATCATCAAATTATCTATTAATATAGGAACAATCGTAGACGTTGGAAACTTAAGAGCTGTTGAAAATAAATAAAAATATACAAGTATGTTTAATTGATGTAGTCAGCTTTGTGGCTCCTGGCCTGTTTGTCGATTATTTGTTAAATCGCACGTGTAAATTGTTCTGGAAAGCACGAACATGCCTTAATAAAATCTGCTATTGAGTCTAACTCATAGCATATGGACTTCGGTGAAACTCAATTTTGGACAGACTACTTGAGGCACAAAGTTTTTTTATTACATTTTCAATTTATATCAGAGATGCTTTAAGATGCTGCATTTAGTAAAGCGTACAGTCGTCATAACATACACCACAAACGCCTAGAAACCTCTTCAGCGTTGCTTTAAAGAGTCTTACGTTAAAGCAACGGTGGTTTGATGGTCAAACTCTGCTCGTTAGCTAATAGCATTTTAGAAATCTCAAAATTAGAGCGAGGATATTTCTACTTGTTCCCTACTCTGTGCAGGTAATACGTCACTCTTCAGCTCTATTAAGCTGGCGGAGACGCGAGCCGTGTGGCTGTCGCAGTACAAACTCATTTATTAGCACGTGACTCGTAAGTGGCATGAATTTAAATGGTACATTACGGAATTCTGCGCCTTATGCCTCCCAGAACCCTTGTGAATGTTGATTTTTTTTCCGCAAAGATTTTAAGTAAACACGAGAAAAATATGAATATCATTAGAATATTAACGTAAATAATAAAAAAAAATCAGTTTGACTAACTAAATGTAGGTTTAAGGCACGCGTGAGATTGCTAAAATGAAAAACATAGTTAACTTAAAAAACTTTAATTCCAATTGAAATCAGGAGACCAGACAACATAGCTATAAAAGAAAATCAAATTAAAAACAAAAACAGATTATTACGTAAAAACAGTGGCATATTTCTTCGAAAAATTAAATAAAACGGAGCTGGGATTACTTGGAAAATAGAAAATGTAATACTCGTAGGCTTTAGAAAACGTTCTAGATTTTCTTTTAGCCTTTGTAAGAATAATTTTTACTAAACAATACTTAATAGACGCTGCTATAACGAGTCGTCTTGGTGCTTACAGAAGCTACGCCTATTTCATGCCAATGTATTTTATTTGTTATTAAACATGACGTAGTTATAAAAGTAATTAAAATCGGTTAAGTATCGGCAATGAAGTAAACTTCAATACGCGTCGCATGCGTACGTTTCACTTGACTGTCAGTGTGCTCATGGTTTGCTCTCCCACGGTAAAACCTTGTTCCTAATTATCATTCATCGGTATTTATTTTATACACAAGTATTTATACACAATACAGATTTATGACGTCAGTCTTCACGTTGAATTTATTAGCTACTGTACCCTCTACTTCCATCTTCACTAAGCACACATTTTTTTGTCTTTTTCTTCGTCGAGTCCCGTCGAGTATTTTTTATCTATATGTATGTAGGTAGGTACGTATAGTTTGTTGTAACGCAATTTTACTATTATAAAGTCCTATGTAGTCGTAAATTCACACCTGAAATCCCCGAAGAGGTAGGAATAGAGGTGCAGTACACTCCCACATTTCAACCGTATAGTTTACATCCTACTAATGCAATAGGGGCAATGCTCGCCCCACTACTAGGAGTTTCAAGTTCCCGAGAAGCCATGATTTCCTTGAACAGCAGTCGCACTCGCAACCACTCGCATATATATATATATATTTCATATTACATAGTTCTAACGCCAATGCAATGTTCCACAGAATCTGAATCTTAAAGTTTTTAACTAACGATATTATAGCCAAAGATATTCCAGAATGTTTACTTGAAAACATCCGTTATTACACGAACATAAGACTACGCCATAAAACTAACACAAAAACTTTGTTTCAGACGATTCATTAATGTGCCAATAGTTAAAATTTACAAAAGTATGGTAACATTCAAACAAATAATCAATTAACCACAATTCAATATTAATCAGTATTGGAATCGATACCAATGTATCGGTATCGCCCTCAACTGACAGCGCGTTAGCTCTGACCGCTGTTTATAACAAGTATCAACAGTCCAACCGCAAAACTATTTACATTAACCACAACACTGTTTACTGCAGTTAAACATACTCTATTATATGTAGAAGCAGTAGTTGGGCGTGTAGGCCACTTGATGTTCGTCGTACTGTGACTTACACGTGGCTGAATCCATTGTCTCTTACGAAGCACTGCTCTTTCACGGTTGATACACTCGCAGCATTTACTCTAGATATATCCGTTGATAATGTTTATATATGATATGTGCTATAATATGCATATAGAACGTGAAATCAAGCCTGTAATCATCGAAGAACTAGACAGAGGGGTGTAGTGAACAATATATTTACACAATAAGTAAAACGTACGTAAATAAATACGTAACATCACGCCTGTAACGCCTGTAAATAAATATATTAAAATATACATAATCTGGTGAAACGTGGTAATGTTCTACATTCCTCTGCCTACATCTTCGGGGACTAAAGGCGTGATGTTACGTTTAAAACGTACCTACATAAAAATTAATAAGATTACCACAATTTTGTTGGAAAAAAATTGTTAAAATGTTAATTTCATATTGCGGTACAACATTGACTTTTACTATGTATATTCTAAAACGTAACGATAGCAAATAGGCCTAGAATATTATTCACAGTCATGTAGCGTCAGCAAATATGGTCGCCAGGCGTTCTGTTAATTTTTGATGAATTGGACAGGTTAGAGTGCTTTATCCTGTTGTAGTGGCGGTCCTAACGGACTTGTTTCACTTTCAACGGACAACAAATGAACGATAAACTGTTTAGTGTTATATCGTCTGTAAGCAGCATTAGTATCATTAATGTAACGTACCATAACTACCAGGCTCTCATAAGAAATGACTAGAGTCTGCGCTTAATAGTAAAGTCCTTACATCCTCAAAGGACCTGTCTGGCTAACGATCATACTTAGGTCCAGGTCGCACGCTCACTGATTTGCCGTTGTGTTTCGGCTGTGCCTGTTACAATCATACCGCGCACGTATATTAATATATATAAAATGAGCTTTTCCTGCGATACTTCTGAGCAATATGACATCTGGCTCATAAAGAAATGCAGATAAAAATATCTTCTTACAACTCAGAATCATGTTACCATTCATAGGGTGTGGCAAATATTCATAGGCCATGTTGATGACCACTTACCATCAGATGGCTCGGCTGTTTTTGTTGGTTTAAATGTGTAAAGAAGTGCGAGAAAATGTTTTCCTCGATTGCTGTTATGAACAAAATTGTCTCATATTGTAAAAACCTTTGAAGAAAAACAAAATAAAAAATGATTTTTTTTTAAGTCTCCGATCTTGGCTGCTCCCCAAAAAGGCCAGTGCACGACTTAAAATTGTGCCTGTCACTGGCAAAACTTGGTACTTGATTAGTAGCCTAAAGGCAATGTTGGTAAAAAAGGACAAAAACGGGCTTATTCTTTTGCGTGCCAACCTACCCAATGCAGGGAAATGCATGGTCCCTTTCCAATCAGTACGCTACAAGCGCCAAGTTTTTAGTAAGTTCTTCAAGGAGAAAAAGTTAGTAACGATTTATGACACCATAAGTGCTCACGAAGACCTTTCACTACAGCCTAATGTTATGAATTATATGAATACATTCAAATTGTTTATCCTGGAGATTGTAATTGTTATTACAAAAATATGCATTTTAAACTTGAATATCATTTGCCATAGCAGCGAAGGACAACATTGCGAGGAAATCTGCATAAATTAATGTTTATAAAAACAAATCTGAGTTGCGTGACGTTTGCTCCCGTACACCCGGTCCGTGCGGCAGAACATGGCCTGAATCTTCTCATTCTGAGACGAAACTTTTGACCAGCAGTCGAAGGATAAATGGGCCGAGAAAGAAGAACATTGCGGTTTCGGTATTTACAGTACGGGATACCTACTAGCAGAGGAGGTAATGTGTATGTATATGTATCCTTATGTGTACTTATGATCCTTTAACAATTATATTCGTTTCTCCCTTAAAAGAAACTCTTACAAAATGGCGAGCTAGTAGCCACACTCGCACCACCATACCCGGATTGCTACAGAAATGTAAGCTTAGGTAAGGCAGAGATGTTCGATGTTTCGATCAGTTTAGTAGTCGGACATACCACGACACCCGCTTCTGTTAGATATTCGATATAGTTCACATTATGTTATCAACAAAGTAAGACTAGTTGGATTTGTATGTATATTTTCTATCTCTACCACTCTTCATATGTAACAGAGTTAGAGATTCAGACAGATTTCCATAAATACGCATGCTGCACATTGGGTTACATATATGCATATACGTTTGTTGCAGTCTGCCCATGCTGCCCATGGTACTGCATTCGTAGCTTCGACCCTTATGGTTCTAGTAACAGTTCATTTTTCATTTTAAGATAAAAACTACTTAAATACATGGGAAAACATAAGTAGCTATAAAAAAAACAACTGTTTTGTCATTCGCTGCTAGGTTTTCGCAACTCGTTTTCAATACGACAAGTCCTTTAACAGTTCTTATTTCATACGACCTTGTTCTGTACAATGTACTAATTGCCTGAAAACGTGTAGTGGCACTAGTCGAGGGCTTATCGGAGCTTCGATCTAACCCTTTGTGACACTTTTTGGTTGGAATTCGAATTAAATTGTTGCCGTACGCTGTAGGTGCTGTTAAATAGAATGATTTGTCAGATTGTGCAATATTTCTCAAAGCTTTTATTTTTCGTTGGTCATGTTGGTTGTGAGCGCGGCTGCCGATCGCGAACTCTTGTTTTCAAATCCCGGGTAGGACTTCTCGATCAGCAGTCGCGCTTGCAACCGTTCCACCAACCAGGTAGTCTTACAACAACACAACACTATTAATAATTTGTCAAAATTGTATAACAACATTTAGTCAAACTTGGCGTTGATATTCGCAGGTGAAGATTTTTCTAAGACTTTAATTAATTAACTTCAACTTATTAATGCACAGAAAATCATTAATGATTCGTTCTTTAACCTTTCTTTCGCCCTTCTTAGGTTTAGGTCTTCTTAGGTATTCGTTCTGCTGACGTTTAATTATTTAGTTACATACCGTGTTTAACAAAACTTTCTTTATCGGACGTTATGTTATTCCTTACCTTCCGTTATGCTTAAGATTTATTCTTTCATCCTGAATAATATCCATTAATATTATATCCGAGCGTGACTCGTATAACGCCCCAGTCTTTGATTAATGAACTTCGACGTACCTATCCACGCGCAAAAAGTCATTACCCACTAGCGGATACGACAAAAAGTCATTAATGATACGCTCTCGAACCTTAGCTCAGCTTATTTGGTTTTTGCGACCGTTCCTTGAATGTTCGCCTTAAAAACGTACGTATTATTTCTGCGTTTGTTAAA
>DWDU01003640.1:0-11421 GCA_018245575.1 Jemadia suekentonmiller
TGCCCGATGCATGGCAATAGGCTCACCACCTATTCCATAGTGGGACGTAAAGGTAACTGGTGAAACGTGGGAGTGTTGTATACTCCCCTGCCTACCTCTTCGGGGATTACAGGCGTGATGTTACGTTTTTTTTTAATACAATTTCTTTGTTACGTATTTAAAAGATATGTAATCTTAGTTATAATCATAGGTATGCTACATCAAGTTTTATTTAAAAACCATTTGAAAAAGAAAAATTATCATAGACTTATTAATAATATTATCATGAAAGCATTAACTCACAAAGCCATTTCATGTCAAACTAAGTAGGGTTCTTGATACGAAGACTAGAATGCTTATAAACTTATGTACGTTTATATATGTAGGTAAATTATTTAATACTTTTTGATATAAGTAACAGTACCGCCAGAAACAAAACAAAATTTATTCACCTAAATTTATATAGACTTCAAGATAGTTATTAACAAATATCTTTATTATAAACATAATTTTCTCGAAGCAATGCCTTAAAAATGTAAGTTACTATATTATTAAAATGATAGGGGATCCCCTGTAGATTGTTTAATCAAGAGCCCTTTGTGACGTCACGCGCTTCCAACACAATCGCTCGCGAACATTGGATCCTAATAATTTTAAATAATGTTATAATAATTTTCATTAAATCCTGTCTTGGGTGATTACTTGACGCGCTGAGTGGCGCTGGAAAATATTAAGGCTAACGTTAGAACATGCTATAGCTCTTTGTGTAGTGTACACGTATGAAAATTTTTACACTGTTATGTAGGTACCGGTTTGGTCCGGTTTTAGGCAGTGAACCTAACAGATAAGGTAAACGAATAATAAGTAATCTTATACAATACGTAAGCGTTTTTTTAAACGACTTACTGTCTCGTTTGTCGTGTTGGTTGCAAGCGCAACAGCCGATAGAGAGCTCCTGGGTTCTATTCCCGGGTGGGGCACTATTAAATTTTTCTAATTTACATTTTCTAGTAGTTCCTCGGAGTCTGGATATGTCCCCGGTGTATGGCAATAGGCTCGCCACCTATTCCACGATGGGAGATATAATTTAAGTAATGAATAGTGCAGTATACTACAGTACTGTGCCTACCTCTTTAACGATTACAGACGCGATGTTAAGTTTTCTTAGCCAGCTCTAGTTCAATTAGTTAAAATCAATCACCAATCATACTAAAAATACACAATAAATCCGCCAAATCCTCCCCAATAGTGTGTGCAAACCGACAATCGCTATGAAATATTAATGGATCGAAATACCAGCTGAAACCAGTTTCAAATTAAGATAATTATGTAATATGTTTAACCACGGAACTTTTCCATTAAAAGCATTAGAGCTAGAGGCGTCCATTTGTATGATTACAGCCGGATGTTATAAAACGGATTCATATCTCCAAGAGCCTTTCAAGATTGCGCAAGAATATTTTGCTTACAGCGAAGCTATTTGCAGAATCATACCCAAGTTATAGATACTAGGTATTGTACAAAGTTTTAACTTGAAAGTTCATATATTTATATTTATTGATTAAAAATAAAATATATTACAGGCTATGTAATTACTTAATGATGTATTCATATTACATTCAAGTATTTATATAAGGAAAATATCAACATTACCAAATGCTTGCCTGAGTTACCAGAAATTATTTGGTTTCACGTTTGTTATCCGTACAGTCAAAGCACATAGCACCCTACCGGCGTCTGTAAAACATAACATCACGCTTGTAATCTCCGAAGAAGGAGACAGGAGAATGTAGTACACTTCCATGTTTAGTTATGTTTATGTCTCACGATGGAATAGCGGATGAATCTATTGCTAATATATCATATACCAAAAAAATGACAACGCAAAATTTACATAATTTTGTTCAATTATGTATATAGAGGCAATAAACAAAATACTTTGATGATTTACATTAATTTTGATATTGCTGTATTCATGAACGGAATTTCTAACTATTTCATACACATTATTATAAAACTTTTAAACAAACTCTACACCGATTACCAAGTACAGTAAATCCATTGTTCAATATTTTCGTCCTATATGTACCTGGAAACTGTCATAAGCACTTGCAAGATAAACAGGAAGTTTCGACAATCGATCAATTTTATTAGCCACCCCCAAAGTAAAATATAAATAATATTTAATATATCTGTAAGGTAATAATATTAATTGTTATTATTATTATTACAGCATCACGCCAGGTCCTCTACGGGTGTGCAGAGAACATCGAATGTAGAGATTTATGATCATACGTGAGTGAGTACGTTTAATAGTCAAACTATTATATTGTAAATATTGCTCAAACTTTCCCATCATTTGTGCTTTATCTTAGTTCAATTAACATAATCGTCGTAAAAAGCCACTTGGGGTTAAGGAGTGACTCCCCGAGAATGTATCACAATTCACATAGACATTTTTTAGTACTGCATTCCCTCATGAAACTATGAGATTTATCGACGTATATAGGTTATAGCTTTATTAGGTAAGTATAGAACAAGCAGTTACATGAAATAGTTAGCAAGTAAGTAACGTAAGTCAAATAGTCGTGAGTTCTATTACCGCCTCGTTCGTGCAGTTGCAACCTGCCTGTTGGCTCAGGGTTCGAACCCTACCCAGAATAAGTATTTGAATTGTGCGGAAGAACACTTATCTCACATATGTGTAATTAATTTAGGGCTGTGTTTAACGTAACTTCACGTCGCAGTCGTGTGACTACTCCAGACAACTAAAACGGGCTGCTTTTGTTCGTGCATGTTCATTTGTACACTAATAATATTTCTAGACATTTACGCACGGCCATCTGTTCGTGAAGTGGGCTAGAATTCGACCTGTGTTATGGTTGGTAGACGACTGATGAATTATATAATTTGTGTCAAAGAAAAAAAAATACTCGCGCTCGTCATGTAAACACTTGTCTTCTTGGCAACAGAACCCGCTCAGCGAAGATGTTTACCGACAACTGAACTCCATGCCACTCCATGTAGCAAGGCATCAGTTCCCTCACGCTTATAGCTGTGAGTCACAAAGCATAAGGAAACAATAACTACAGCAACAATTAGTCACTAAGTGAACTTGGCAGCGAGTTGTGGCTCCGCGGTGTGGAACTTGGCGCAGCTTTATAAGGTATATCTATCTACTACTACTATACATATATATATACGCGATCCTCATTTTGAATGCGAGTAATACATTTTTGGATGCAATTTATCTCATCCATAATATTCTTCTTCACATTCGTTAAACGTAACATCACCCCTGTAATCCCCGGAGAGGTGGGCAGAGGAGTGTAGTGCACTCCCACGCTTCACCAGTTACGTGTTCACCCCATCAGGGACTAAGAGGCCAGCCTATTAGCATTCAGCAGAGCATCCAGATTCTGAGACTCTCCTACAAATATGTAGGTATTATATAGTCTAGTTAAAAAAAATTAATAACACCCGTCCCGGGATTTGAACCCAGGATACTTTTCGATCGGTAATTATTACTAGATCACATATATGTGCAGAATTTTCATGTTGCTAAGCGCTTTACGGTGTAGACAGACAGCACCGAATGCAAAAAGTGTATATTCTTACAAAACTGAACTCTCACATTCACACTTCATTGTGAACTTCTCACATTCATTATTGGATTCATAAAAAATCACATCTTGCCCTAATAAATAATTGAGGAGCAATACAAATAGTGTTCTACAAGCGTCAATGGCATGATTGCAGCCACAAATCGGAATTATTCAACGTACGATCACCATTAGCATATTACGGAAGACCACACTCTGTACCCGGGTCTACTCGTCTTGTATGAATGTTCATACTATTCATTTCAACTTATTTGTCTATAATATGTATCTTTAAAAAAAAAGCCTAAATAAAAAGCCTATTAAGGATGTTTTCATTAATTACCTAGTGTTTCCTATTGGATTTCTATGTACATTGATTTTGAATCAATCTACTCCGCATTTTTATATGTTTAAGACATAAGAAGATTTGCCAGTTGTTAAAGAAATTGAAAACCCATAAAACTATGTCAGTACCTCTCAGGGTCTACCTCCAGGTTCTACCGCATCCGGTCTTGCTCAGCTAGCCTTGATCATTGATGACAAATAATTGCGAAAGTGTTAGAAATGTTGTATACTCGTATTAAGGTAATTTTTTATACAATAAATATCCTCAGATTCATATAGACAGTTAATGCAATACCAATATATACAAACAGACGAGGAAATGTTGCGTTTCATATTTACCCCCGGGAATACTCCAGTGCATACAAACTTTTGCTTTTAATTGGAATTCGCGTCATTCTTGGAGAACTCGGAGAGCAGGATCAATTTCAATATCAGAATATTCTATTCGCGTTCGTCGAGACGCTGAGAGTTGCGGAATTTTGTCGAAGATGTCGATGGTAGTAATTGAATTCACTTTTTTACGCACTTTTGAAAATAAGACTACATATGAATGACTTATGAATCGTGATGCCAAGTGTTAGCTCATTAAAAATATATTTATAATAATAGAGATTGGAATTAATATTAAGGATATACTCGTATTAAAGGAATTTGACTGTGAATGCAAATAACTATTTAAATAAAAACGACTGGGTAATCCTACACCGAACGAAACTCTATATATAGGTACATTTATCAAAACAACATTATATTTGCCATTACAATTTATTTCTTTCTTAGATCGCCAAACAACTCGCGAGATCTCCTCGCTCCTACAACAATCCCTTCCCAGGTTTCCTCGCAGACTTGACGAATATACCTAGGATCGAGATGGAACCCTTGCAAGCCACCTTGAAGACCTGGCAACTCGTACGTGTAAGACAGCGGTACACCGAGAGAATGCGCATAGTCCTCCGATGCACCAGAAGCGCCGTAGCCAATAACGAGAAGAGAATTACCAACCACATAATTTCTAAAGTGTGCAAGCTTCTTCTCGTGGATAGCATCGGCCATATTGATGCCAACGGTGTGGAGTGCGAACGCGTGAAGTGAAAGAGATCCATCATGACCCCATGGGTAGAGAATCATACTGCCGTAACTGTGCATGGTAAGGTACAAAGTTATTCTATCAAGATGTTCTAAGACAATGTCCCGGACAACTCGTGTTTCGGGTTCGGAGAAAGGTTGGCTCCCAGCAAATGTCTCAGCGCAGGGATTCGTGCTGCTCCCGACAGTGTTCCAGAAAAAGTCATAATTACGATTACCGTCTACACCAGGACATAAGGTACTTAGACTGTGTTGATCTGTCGAACGAGTCTTCCTCCAGAAACGAGTCTGAAAGGTAAACGACGATAAAAATGTAGCTTATGAATCTTGATTACATTATCTTAAAATAAATTTATACACAGCCATATAACACCGAACTGGGCGGTGTGTCTTACGTTAACTAGACTTCTGATTGATTATGGACATAAAAGTCTCAATACAAGTTCATGTAATTAATACTTTTCACACCCAGATAAATAACAAATATTTGTCCTGGGACGAAATAAATCGTAGGTATTGGGTCAATCAAAACAAATACCAGCTCATTGGTTTAAACATAAAATGTAAATGTAGATCATCGGATTGAGAACAGCATAATCTGGTAAAAATAGTAACAATATGTGCCTAGTAGGTACTTGAATATAAGGGCAAAAATTATATTAAGCAATTTTGTACAAGAGGCAAACTGTAAAAACTCCTTTACAATAAAATTAATAATAATTGTTGTTATTATATTATTACACCAGGTTGCTCACGCATAGGTCAACGAGTACCAGATATTCTTATAGGCTAGACAAGCCTCTTATATTATACGGAAATAATAAAAACTCTTAAAAGCCCAGAATCGAGCTGAAACACTTACTTGTTCCATGCTGAATTTGTATCCATCGGGATTAGCAACAGGCAGAAGAACCCAATCGTAATCTTCCAATAGATCCCTTTCAGTCAAATCCTCGACCAACTTGTGGATGGCATATGTAATAGTTGGTGGAGATATCCATTCCCTCGCGTGGATACCTCCATCGATGACGATGACGGGCTTCGAGAGATCCTCGAAATTCGAGGTGGAAATCTTTAGGTACTTAATCGGACGACCTTCGAATGATCTCGCTGTTGAGACTAGAGTTATGATGTTAGGATATCTAGCAGCAATATCATCAAGATATTGATCAATCTGAAAATGTTACAGTTATTATTATACAGTAGGTATTATATGTAGACATAAGGTAGAGTACTAAATACATCTAGCCTTACAGATCTATCGTGCTCCGTTTCCTTTAATCGCTCTCTTCATTGTACTCTAGTAATAATAATGTTTTAATCAGACTCTATCTCACGAAAACTTATATTGAGAATGTCCTTACTAACAATTTCCAATAATTTATATGTACGCTAAAAATAACCTTACCTTTAATTAGAATAAGGTCCTAGTACATAAGTTCTCATGTAAGTGAATTTTGTAATTCTTAATGAGAATCACGTTTCTTAAACCCTATAATAATGTTGATCTGAATGTTCTGGAAATTTTGACTGCAGGTCCGTGTAAATAGGCTAGTGAATGAAGGATTATTTGATCGCAGCATCAACGGGAACCTTTATCAAAACTGCATGTACTCGGCGGATGTTCGGGCGACAAGTTTGACAGTTGTAACATTTGAGCCGATATGCTTCCGATTTATTATAATCTCATCTTAAATCATCTTATCCGTTGATTACTTCTATTATATATATATGTATATATTTTAAAAAATATTGCACGCGTATTGACAATAGACAGGGAGCGCGCAATGCTAAAATTTTATACGTACCTATTACAAATTCCTAAATAGAAAAAGACAGAACATTCATTGTTAACGTTCGTCCTGTCAATAAATGCTATATACATGCATACTGTATATTATTTAATATATATAAAGTTACCTTATGTGTTCTGATGTTTGGCATAAAACCCTGGACGTGGATCCAAACGCGAGCCACTACTAAGGATTTTATAGATAGCTAACTTTCTAAAAAACCCAACAGTACCCAAACCGGGAATTGAAGCCAGGACCTATAGACCATAAGTCGTGCTTGCACTTGACCAACGAGGCAGTGAACGATTATGTTATGTTACATGGTAGACTACCATAAGGTCTAATATTTGGTGATTTCAAAACCATTTATGCTCTAATTTGTCTTTATGTCCTGTTATTTTTATACTCTCTGTTCTGTACATAAAATATAAAGAGGAAGAGAAAATAACTCAGAGACCACTTACTAAGAAAACGACGTCTTAATTACATGATCGCTTTTTTGTGTTGTACTATATGATAACTTCTGTCTTATGTCATGCGAAATATTGTATTGAATTGTAACATATTGTATGTTATAAATATACTCACAACTTCTATAGGTTGATAGTTGTCATATGGTATCCTATGAGAATTCCTGGCCATTGACTCAACTCGCCTTTTCTCTATAAGCATATCATCGTAATCTAACGATCTGAAATTAAAAAATGCATAACATTCTGTAAGTCCTGAGTAGTACTTATACTACAAGAGTATGAAGTATTTATCAATGGAACAATGCAAAGTGAACCATCAGTATTACAATAAAAATTGTAATTTTACGAATATTATTAAGTTCTAAGACGTCATACTCAGAACTACAGATATATTTAGATGTAACTCGCAGAATTTAACTAGATGCCCCGCAATGATCACAATATATTATATTTCCATGATGGCTTATATTATCATCTACAGATAAATAAATACAGATAAATAAAATTGGAGTGTTTGTTTGTAATATTAAAATAACCGCTTTTTACTAAATTCATATGTATGTATGTATGCACGGTACATACATATACCAAATTAACATTTTTTACTATTTATGTGTCTGTCTGTATGTATGTCAGTCTATCTGTATGTCTGTTTGTTTCAGCTAATCTCTAGAATGCCTGGACAGATTTTGACGAGACTTTTACTGGCAGATAGCTGATGTAATAAGGAGTAACTTAAGTTACTTTCCTTTTAGAATTTCACATTTGCACGCGGACAAAGTCGCGGACACAGGTAGTTAGTGATATATTATTATTTCTCTTCCTAACTACTCGCAGTTTTGGATCAGCCTTTGTGGCTCCTATTTTCTTTTACCTATATTTTTTTATTTGTTATCAGTAACATTACAAAGACTCATTTTTAATCAAACTATCCACCTATTTATATATTTTTACCTTATAATTCGTATTTCAATTCGTATTTCCAAAGACTCAAATTTTTTGTTAGACTCAGTTTTATTATAAACATTTCATATAGAAATTTCAGATTTTCTACTTTAATAAATACATATTTATCACTTGGTATACTGTATAGCATCTGTTATAATTAATCTTGTCGTTATTAAAAATACAGTTATCAAATTGTATGGCGATAAATCATTATGTACCTAAGCTTTAATTACGTACGCTGAGATAGCATTGTTTATCATAATCACTTTTATCATGAATTCATATTGATTCCGGTTGGTGTGTTAATTATTATCTAAGATATGTCAACTTTAACCAGAATCATATAATCCGATTAATTGCAATCATTTATGTAAAATACGCGATTATATTGACATGTGCATGAATCCATGCCATAACTGGCTTAGTTTCACACAATTTGGATGTTTCATAGAGCTTTTGGTCATTTCGTAATGTGGCCTTTAACGTAACATCACGCCTGTGATTCCCGAAGAGGTAGGCAGAGGGGTGTAGCACACTCCCACGTTTCACCAGTTACGTTTACGTCCCACTATGGAATAAGTGGTGAGCCTATTGCCAAATTATTTTGCCAATTAATTTTGTTCAATTATGTATATAGAGGCAATAAACAAAATACTTTGATGATTTACAATAATTTTGATATTGCTGTATTCATGAACGGAATTTCTAACTATTTCATACACATTATTATAATGGAATAATATTATAATATAATATAAATTATATACAATGGAATAATAATAAATAATAATATTATTTAATTAATAAATAATAATATAAATAATAATATTATTATTCCATCTAAGTAGGTATTTTACGTAATACCTACTTAGAATGATATTAGAATCCATTGTTAAAGTCCTATTAGATGTTTCCAAAATACTTACGCCTTGATATCGTCTACGTGTACGCTATATCTGATGCCCTCTTTCTCTAAGTTCTCTGTAAATCCGGCTTGGTGCTCTGGTTTCACTAGCACCACGCCTTCGCGCCCGAGGGACGCATGAGCGAGGAAGTCCAGTTCGAATACCGGCACCATACGACCAAGCGCCGTCAGCTGATCAGCAGTGGAAGGCTCCACATAGTAGGACTTCCAGCTGCAATAACATTCTTCTTTTTAACTTTTTTTCATGTAATATGTTTATATCTACTCTGTAAGGTTTTACTTAACCGATGCGTAAGTACAACCAACTTTTTACGGCTCACTGCAGGGCACCACTTCCTTCCGCAAGCTATAAGCGATTTTACAATTGCGTGTAGGCACGTAACTAATGAATGCTATGAATATAAAAAATATCGAATGTTTTCGATACCAACAGCTGAGGCCAAAAAACTGCATACACATGCATAGAAAAACACACTAAATACTTGTAATCATGTGTAAACATATAGTATCATCACGCCTGTAATTTCCGACGAGGTAATATTCACAAAACAACCTTGGTTAAATTCTACGTTTTAAAGATTCAATAGTAGGTACTGAGCACGTGATTCATAGCCATGACCACTCCATCAGCAGTCCTGCTTGCAACGGCTTGACTTATAACGCTGATCATACCATAACATATTATTATCTTTTCTTTTAAAATCTACTGTTATTCCAGGCTAATATACCAACCTACATTTCATTATCTTAGTGACTGCATTTTCAAAACATATAGATGTGCATTATTATTTCTTAAAGGTTTTCACTAGTACATAAATCTATATACATATAATGTATGTATTTACCCCAAATATTCTTCATGTTTGGCGACAACGGCCGCGACTAAACACAAAAGGACCACCACACCGTTCATGGCTGGCGTGGAACTGTGACGAAAAGCATCCAACATTTTATTTGTACGCAAATTAATACATACTAGAATCACAATCAGTAAACACTAGTGGTGACCGCAGGTTTGCTCGTTTCGAAACAATGTCACCACTGACCCGTCTTAGGCCACGGTTCTTCCTGTACAGTTTCACAGGATGCTTTCGCTCATAATACAATGTACATTTATTCCGCTGTAGAACACAACTTGTAGGGAGGGACGGCTATTTCTTGGTTTCCTCTGTAATGTAGGTAATATCTTTACTTGTTTTGTAAATAGGTACTTGAGCGGTTTTGCTAGATAGATTTATACATACCTTCACATTCTTGTTTTAAAATACAAAATTAGTTAGTTGACGATGGTTTTTGCTAGTATATTCGGTGAATTTCTGGACCTCATATTACAATTTCAAATTTCAAGAAAATTTAAGTGAAACAAAAGCAACCAATACAATAATTTTATCTGTGAATGGTGTTCAAATTGCTGTGTCAAATGTGAAATCCCTAATCTTATCCTTCTTTTTTAATTTGTGTTAATCAATATTACTTATCAACAATTCAATTATTCATATTTTTGCCCGAGTTTATTACCTCGATTTGAGATAATTTCTTTGCACACAATCATACTAAACAAATAACTAAACTAAGAAAAATTTAACGCGATTGAAATATACGATCAGCGCCATCTAGCGTCCAATTAAAGTATTGAAATTTTATTGTATGAAACAAATCTAATAAAGTATTTATAGGTATTACTCATTTTATAATAATACGCTGTCGTGGGTATAATTCTACTGATATACTATAATAACAACGTTAGTTTCTATTCATGAAGCGTTGTTTCACATGACTTTGGTTTTAAAATACATAACATTATTGTGCGCGCAATTTAATGAAAGGCAGTAGAATGACAATTTCAAAAGGTAAGTTTTCAGTCGAATATATTATTACTGCGCGTAGATGCGCTGTAAATTATATTTCATTTTGAAATGTTATCTCTGCGCCATGTCCTCTAAAACACATATAAAGATTCCATTCAAATAGATATTTTTTCGTGATACAGTAAAAAAAGATTGTAGGTACCTATATTATAAAGAACTCATACCACATCATGAATAAAACCGTACCCTAGATGTAGCCTCAATATACAGCCTAAAAAATATGAAAAACTTCATTCAACCGGTTCTGGTGATATTGTAGCAGTCAAAAGGGGAAATATACACTCAGACAGAGAGGCAAATAAAGGACATATGTAATCTTTTATTGTAATCCTACTGAAACCAGATAACCGCTGCAACATATCCGGTTAAATAATATTTCTCATAACTGAATTTATATCAAAC
>DWDU01003641.1:0-11420 GCA_018245575.1 Jemadia suekentonmiller
GATCACCCAAGTTATAACTACGAGTATCTTCAGGGTAAATGTGAAGAATTGTCCTTTTATATTGGCAACGTGCCGAAAAACTGGGGAGAGCCGCACGCCCTGGAGAGTCGTTGCCAGTTGTAATTCCCACTCCACTTAGTTACGAGCGCACCTACACTTTAAGAGTTGTTTGTTCGCTACAAGAAAATTCACATTACGTCAATATACTCGTAATGTTAACGCGTTAGGTGCGGCAAGGTGAGTTCTTCTAAGGGATTCGAAGTAGACCTTTAAAAATGGAACTAAACACACGTATACTATTATTTCAATCCTATTTCTCCGATATACATTATATCCAATATTGTATATATTGGTAACAGAAGAGTCGAATAAATGATTATGCTTGCTGATGTACCGCAGTTGATTCCAAGAAACTTTTACCATTTGATTGAAACAAAGTTGGTTATGAAAGTAGGTTAGGCGTGGCTATAAATAAAATTAGTATGAATGAAATGAAACCTACACAACACGCTAATATGGAACAGATTTTCATCACTGCCTTTGTAATTCTAAGTGAAGCGGTTAGCACTAATACATTGCTGCGTTCAGTAACAAGATGCAGCAAATGTAATGATGATTAAGACTTGCAATAAATTAAATGTAATACACAATCATTAAATACGAAAGGAAAAAGCGGTAAACGAGCAAATACAAGTCAACCCTCACAACATAAATATGTGAGTGCAACTCACATAATAAAATATTCAGATAAAATATACGAATAGGTCGCTTCTATTATAATACTGCATAGACATTTTTTTTGGAAATAATGAGACATTATATATAATATAGAATGTCTTTGAATTTTTCATATGAAGGAGATCTGCTTACGAGGTAAGTGAATGTAGATCGATACAATATATTTTTTCTGTGAAAGGCCGTTCGCAACTTGGGGATTGCAGATCCCTCTGCCAGTTTTAAGTTTAAGTTGCGTTGCATCATCGAATTACGCTTTGTGATCTCAAATTGTATAATATTGTACATTCTGGCAGACATTATATTATTACCAAGCCAGGTATTTCTAGAAAATGGTATGTAAGAAATTTAAAAATAATTATTTTTCTTCGAGAACGTGCCTATCTACATACTTGTGGTAAATTATGATTTATCTATTATAATGATCGAATTATACGAGATTGGAGTCATGTGGAGATACATATATGTATTACTTGTCTATGTTAGAAATGTGTGCTCGAGACATGACAACGAAGTCTGGGAAATGAAAAAGTATAACATAAAACACTGGGCTATCATTACCATATAATAAAATTAAAATAGAAGTAAACATTTCATTGTTATTTTCGACTTTATGGCGGAGATTTGACTAAAAACGATATTACGTAAGGTTTATCTGCTCATAACTGAGTAATATTTTCCGTTACGACTCACCACTAACTGGGTCTATAAACCTAGCAATACTTGGCTATAATAAAAAGATATTTTATTTACTTAGCGCTGGCGCTAAACACAGAAACCGTTTCTTGCGTTTTTAAATCATTATTTGTCGCTATCGCTAAAAGAAACCGCAATAAAAGAGAAATTAATAGATAGTAGTACATATATTATGTACAGTACATACACTGAAATACTCATATATTTTTTTATTTTATTGTTTTAGGTGTCCAAACAGATAAATATTCAAAATAATGTTATATGTACTTATCTGAGTGTGTTAAAGAGTGCACTTATGATATATAAATTACACTTATAAACATTTTTGAATGTAGAGTAATAAATTTATAGTAAAGAACTTTAAACTTTTTGAGTGTACTTGAACAATACTTACATATACATATAAACTACACTTATAAAGGTCTTTTTAAATTCTAAAGAATGGTAACGATAAAAAAATAAAGATTATATTTAGTTACTTATAACGCAAAGGGGGTGTCAACACAACCTTGAGAAAATGAGGGCTGGCGGCGATATTTCATGAAGATTAAACGGCTTCGCAGGGCAATTACAAAAAGGCACAAATACTAGTTAGGCCTGCTTGTTATCGATAGGGATTGTTTGTATTTATACCGATCGTAATTTTTAGGCGTTTAGATACATTTCGAAAAGAATTTGCAGCAGATTCATACATAGGTCAGATGTAGTGCCTGAAATGCAAGAAATAAATAATGGACGAACCCACTGAATTCGGAAACATATAGACACATTGTAAACAATTGTTGAACCAGTCAAAGCGTTCCAATTACCTGCTGGCTGCGTATACAGCAACAAATATGTCTACACTCTAGTGTTAGCGCTGATTAAAGTTCCGACAGTTAAATCAATATGGAAGTTATGTTAACTTTACTGTCCTTTCGTGGTGCGGCGATGTGTTTGGCAACATTGTTTCCTTGTGAATAATAGCTTGATTTACTGCTGATTTAATAAAATCGTACTTTCGACGAGCGTATAAGAATTAAATCAATTTCACTATTACTGTTGTTATTAATTGTACTTATGTTTCATTCCGTTTGTATATCACATATTTATCTTTTACATTTTATACAAGTCATAAAACAGAAACTTAACTTTTTAATTTAAAAAAAAATCATAATGTTCCGTACATATATAGTTAAATATAAATAGTTTAATCAAACCGCAACGTTTTCGTTACTTTGGTTGCGTTTGTTAATTATTCTCGCGGAGTTTTTATCTGTTCTATGATTAGGTTTTCGTGCAGTCGTTTTATCATAACCAAAAAAAAATCTATTTAAGTAGATATTTATATGTATATATGTAGTTAATCAGCAGTCTGGTTACCTTAACACAAGCTCTCTTGGCGCTTAGTTTGGGATCAGATAGCCGTGTGATGTGTCCCAAGATATTTAAAAAAAAATGATATTAAAGTATTCATTTAGAATATACAAGAAGTGATTCACCGCTACCAAGACCTTTGAAATACCTACATACTATAATATACCCGAGCTGAAGTCCATTTTCAAAATGTAACAACATTTTAATAAGCGTTTATCTTAAATCAGACTGTCTCGTTCGTTGAGTAGTTACATAAGTCCTGGGTTCGATCACCGGGTCGGCTACAAATTGATTTTTGATATGTGATGTTTTTGTTGTTATCGTAAGTTCCATGAATTATAAGCATATGTAAGTGTTCATATATCAAAGAAAATGTCAGAAATTCAATAGGTAGGTAATAATAGGTATATTTTTAGTTATAACTATGTATTGACAAAATGTGGTAGCGATTTTAATTGAAAATGGTTTATTATGTTTGATAGGGAACAAGATATACGACAGATGACACTGCAGTTAGTCGGAAGCCACCAAAAGGAAATGAAAAAATGTGACATATCCAACGTTATGTACGTGATAGAAGGAAATTAATTTCACTGTTTCACATTCACAATACAATACAATACATACGTAGGTATGCAGTAAAGATTTGGTAAAACGGGTCATTGTCTGTACCTATATATTATCATATTTTTAAAACAGCTGAATTCGACTTTTTCCGATTACTTGTGTTTGCTTCTCTAATGAACCTTCGATTCGGGATCGCATATCATAAGTACATGTCTGCAGAAGCCTATCAGGGAGACAATAGAGCTCAAACATTTATTGTCATCGAATTTCTATAATCATGTCGAGGTTTTTATAATGTAACAAAGACGGATCGCAAATATTGAACAATGTTTGAATTCGTTTCAATTTAAACTTTGTGTATGGGATCAGATTATATTTTTTGTTTGTACACCATTTAATTTTATTATAGAAAACAGAAAAACCCCGTGAGTTCTTATGAAAACAGAAGCTTTTGCTTTTCACTAGCTTAAAACGACAAAGAATTCGACTTGAAAAAGTATCATAATTATCATCATTGTTAGCCTGTATTACTCTACAACTGGTTGTCTTTTTCCCTCAACGATAATCCAACATAATGCTGGTCATATCCACTAAAGATTGGACAATCATTGGCGTGAGCAAGTTCCGAATGCAAAAAGAGTTTCGCAAATGCAGTGTGGGACAGCCAGAGTGGCGACTTGCGAAAAGCTGCGAGCAGAAATTTGGTGTGTCAGTTCCCGCCTTATTCTCGAACAGGCCACGATGGCGACAGAAAACAGCGCACACTAAAAACTGCTTGCTTGCTAAATGTTATTATAGAGAAAGCTAGTTACCGTAAAATCCATATAGTTTGCGTTCTGCAAATATGTCAATATTTCGAACCGGTTGCATAAATCGTGGTTACGGCAACGCCACGGACCGCTTTAAACACAGAAAGCCTTCTAAATTAATGGAATATTGCGCCACAACTTGTAAATATATCTGATATAAATTAGTAACAAAATTAAAAGTTTGCACAACTACACGAGTTAATGGGATTATGAACAAAGAAAGTGTCAAAGGGACTGTTGTAACAAAAGTAATGTAATGTGTACATGACTTTAAATTTGGATTCTTCAAACCAGAAGACATAAATGGACAATAAAGGCAATATGTATACACCGAGTTGATTGTTTTACTACCAAATACCCGCATCTGCCACCTTCGTGGATATAAACCTCTGGGGCAAATGTCAGTAGTTTAATAAAATTCATTCAATTTATTTACATACAAAATTGGTACCGGCTTAAAGTAAATTTTTCGAAACGATGGTTGAAAACATTGAAATTGTACCTACATTTATCGGTGCAAAGACGAATGGCGAAGTTACATCGTTAAAACGATTGTATTGGACGTATGCACAAGTATATTATACATTTTATGTATGTTATACTAATAGTTCAGTAGCGACGGAAATTCAGTCGTATTTCATTACATTTTTCATTCAGGACGTTAGAATGTGAACTAAGAAAATATTTTAGTCGATGTATGCCTATTTATAACTTTGTAAGTATGTAAATAGATATTTATATTTTCGACAAAGTATGTAAGAAAAAGGTAATTCCGTACGATCTTATTATTAAGCATAATATATCATGACTTGGGATTTGTACAAACAACAAGATGGCTGGTGAAAAAAGGATTCGGATGTTTATGGGAAGAAATGCTAGATTTCTTTGCGCCTCGCTCAAACTACAATGTTTTGCTACAAAGTATTTATAACACATATGACTGCTTCATTGGACGTGTTGGTTGCAAGCGCGACTGCCTATAGGGAGGTTCTGGGTTCAAATCTGAGACCGAGCACTATTAGATTTTTCTAATGTAGATTTAAATAGTACCTAGTAGTTCGAAGTCGGGATTTGTGCCCGGTAGGTGGCAATAGGCTAACCACGTACTCCATAGTGGGACGTAAACGTAACTGGTGTAACGTAGACGTATAGGTACTACACTCCTCTGCCTCCCTAATGCAAACGTTAATTATATAAAGTTCCATTACTCCGTACGCGCAAAATTCTTAAAAACGGATACAAATATTTATCTTCACGTATTAATATGAAAATATTTACCTCATGCTGTATTATGAAACGGTGAAACATTGCGATTAATATAATATAAAATGTTGACAGTAAATTTAAATGCAATTAATTACTTTTAAATCACAAACATTGTTTTAAATTTCATATTTGTTTTCGGTTATTCGGTTCAATTAATTGAAAAACTACTTGGTATATTATTCGATATCGTATATTTTAATCGTAGTATTGTCAGTGCCATTTTATGGGAACTGTTTAATATAGCACTCCGCGCACGTGCTAACTGTGGAATGAGCTTCGTTCAGAGGTTTTAAGCGTACGGTACGTTATATCACGAAGTTCTTTAAATACAACGTAAGACGGTTCCATCGAGGCAACACATCGGTAATCTCCCTGATGTTGCAGACCCCTAAACGCAACGGTGACCACTTATCATCATCATTTAATATAAAAACGATTTGAAAGGATACATACAATATTATACATACAATATTATACGTACAATAAGTATGCATCCATTACGAAATTTGTATGGAGCAGCGTTAAAATTCCATGATGCAATGTCATGGTTAAATAAACACAAAACGAATTTCTTTTCGACCAGCTCGCGTAACGGCTTTGAGGAAACTTCGGGGTATTATTTACATTTCATTGCGAGTCACAATGACACGCCACGACAAAATCGACGCCTGCCGTGACTTGGAAGCTGATGTGCCTGATGAGCTGAAATCGAAAGTGATTCGTTTTGTTTAACGCTATCCTCGAATGGAAATATGAAGATCCGTTTTTTTTTATTCTTTTTGAATATTATCCATAATTCGTATTGAAAAAATGCTAGTATAATATATTTTCGTGGAAATAAATAGCACAAAAAATAAACAGTAATTGTATTCTTCAATTATTATAATATTTGTTATTTAAATTGACCTAATCAGCAGATTACAAAGTAAAACCCACAATATGCTAAACAAAAATGGCGGTAGGTATTTTAAGACTCAAATTTTGTACATTTATACATCGTATCATCGTATGACTGCGTCGTTGGTCGTGTTGGTTGCGAGTGAGACTGCCGATCTGGAGGTCCTGGGTTCGATTCCCGGGTTGAGCACTACGAAAATTTTGTAATTTAGGCAATGGCTCACCATCTATTCCATAGTGGAACGTAAACGTCACTAGTGAAACGTGGGAATGTTCTACATTCATCTGCCTACCTCTTCGGGGATTACAGGCGTGATGTTACGATGGTACGTTATTAATTTTATATAGTAAATTAATATCTAAATACTTACACCAATAATCTTATACACAGTCATACATATTACCCATGTCATTACTATAAATTGAACTACCATCGCCTCCCCGAAAATTGCTTCAACCTCCTTTACAAACCTGAATAATATTGAAATGTTAATTTTCTCTTTCTATTTCTAAATGGGTTATACAAATAGAATATCCAAATAAAGAACCATAATTATGTCCAATTAGGTGGTACATACCAAGTAATTTGTTCATAATGTTTCACAGAGTGCACAAGTCTGTCTTTTAAAATATCGCTGTATGTCTGAACCAAGTCGATGTACCTGTCACAATTATTTTCAATGGCTTCGCGTCCATTACGTTTACTAAAAAGATCGAAGTCATTGAAGTGTTCTAAATCGAATCTGAGCATTTGAAGTTGCGTCTTCGCCTGAGCGTAGAATGCTACAATAGTACAATCCATACTGACGTTGCCGTAGGCTTGTACCAAGATTAGAGCAGACATGTACGCGACAGCTAATTCAAAGCTGAAACGCAAGCACATGTATTCAATACGACGTATTTTCATCGGCTGTGTGTAGGTACATGATTTATTGCTTTTAAATGTGCGTTTAATCAAGCAATCAAATTTATAATCAAACTGATTATAAATTAATAAAGACAGTATTTATCTCATCGTAGTAGGTACCTACTTGAACTCTTAGGTATACTAAACTTGTTCTGTTAAAGTTGGTGTAATTATAACATCATTGTTACATAAATCTATGAGTCTTACTGCGATCAATTCATTAGGTACTATATCGTTAGTAAAAACCTAAAAAACTGTGGATAATGTGGTCAATTTGTAGATAGTCCACTGTTATTCCTTTATGACCGCTTTCTCTCTAAAACAGCCTAATGTTAGAAGATTATGTAACTATCGTAACGTCATCTTGAAGTCTTTTGGTACACGGAATCTGCCCGTGAGTGAATGGAATACATTCAATGATATACAGATCAATGCAACTTAAGAAATGTTTCGTAATACTTACCCCGGTGTTCCTTTCGTGTCAAATGGGATATACCCCGTGAACTCAACCTCGTAGCCTAAAGCCTTATTGATGATAGGGAACACGGTCCACAGTCCGCTACAGATGAAAATGGCAGCGTGATATAGCACGAGCAGTCTAGACATGGCCGCCGCGTTTGTTTTTAATACGGTTTGATGAAAATTATTATGAGCTGCGAATAGTTTGTCTGCAAAATGTTATTTAAAATACAATGAATACGTTACCTACAAAAGTAACATTGTATATAACAATAATAAATTATAAAAGCACAAACATTAATAAATGTTTCGATGATTGTAATAACATGTTATATTTTTTGTTGTATATTGTTTTCAAATATTAATTTCATGTATACAATTGACTGTATCGTTGATCGAGCGGTTTCTGATTGTTTGAAGCGTGAATGATCAGGATCCTGTCCTGGGTTCTATCCTCGGGCCGTGCAAAGTACAATAGGGTTTTTCTAACTTAATATTCTGAATAGTAGCATGGAGTCTGAATTTATGCTCGGTGTATGGCAATACGTCCCTATTCCAAGGTGTGGAAGGTACATATGAATAGTCAATCATGAGAGAACGCTTCTACTCCTTCAGGGAAATACAGGCGTGATGTTATTTAATTTAACAATTTAAACATTATACTTACATTCAACATGAAGCTTGCTTGAATCAGTGTGAGAGATATAGTCATAGTGAAAGTCATAGCGTATTTAAATATGGCTGTAGATTGTCTTAAAATTTGAAATTAAGAACTTTATGTGGTATTATTAGCTATTAATGTGTATATTGATTTAAAGACCTAACTTTAATCTCATGCTGGTGCGGTTACTGAACCAATAAATACGAAACGGCGAGGTAGGTTCATGTCACTTCACAAGTTTAAAGCGAATCAATACATAGGTAACAAAATCGTCAATTGTATGTATTAACACACATAATAAGCCAGTAAGGACGACTACAGCATACAATGTATACGAATACAGTATGTTCTAATCATTGAAACATTCCTAAAAATATATTGAACGAAAGCATACTTATCTAGGTGCTGAATTAGTAATGTAGAATCGTGAAACAACTATTTTCATATCGTATTTGCGTTACCTTCAAGAAAACAAACGTTAACTAACCATTTACGACGGTAATTACACGTTGGATGCGGCGATGCCGCGAGTTGAAGGCTATCTGTTTGCCCAACGTATTTAATGTGGTTAGCAAAATAAACAACGTGTCCACCATCTGGTCAATGCTGTGCCGAGCCTGTATTAAGAAGTACCAGTTATGTATTGTAATGTGTACTCGTATATGGTGGCCTTTTGTGGCCTACTGTACGTATTGTTTGCTAAAAACCGTTTAAAAATTTACAAATGAAACATCGTATAGACGAGCAGTAATATTTGAAATTCGACCTCTCACTCCGGGAGACCGGGTTCAAATCCTAGCGAGCACCTCTTTAAAATGTGCATTTTAAGTTTAAATATCACATCGCGCGGAAATCTGCACATACTAGAATTTGGAAAAACAAATGTTCTCTTAGGTGTGTGAAATCTGCCAGCCCGCACTTGGCCAGCGTGGCAGACTATGGCCTTAACCCTCACATTCTGAGAGGAGACCCATGTTCCAGCAGTGGAACGATAACAGAGTCGGATTAAATATTTATATGAATAAATAATAGACGAGCAACAGAGACTTATCGTCTGATTAGCATTGACTTCAGTTATTCTGACACTTAGAATTGTCTCCTTTAAAGCTTTTCTTGAGCTCTCTAAAATAATTATGGTTCTTATAATTTTTAACATTTTTAACTTAAAACCAATAGCTTACAATACCGCCCATGACGAGTAGACCATGTGTTTAAGTGTAATTTTTTAATCACTTCACAACATGTATTAAACTGAAGTTATCTTCTTACCTGCACGACTCGAATTATATGTTGTAAGTTATACATAAGAATTAAAAGCCACACCAAGATCCTGTACCATTTGTGTAGTAAACGTTTCATGTATGGCACTGGCTTGAACACTTCCAATCCTATTTTAAAATATCCCACTCTCGCCAAAGCCTCGAAATGGGGCCTAAATGAATCTACGGTTTTATACATTGTCGAGTTGCGTTCTGTCACACAGCTTTACTATGTAAATATTTATATTACATTTACTGTTTGGTATCGTTTCTGCCTTAGTTTCAATGAGCAATTATTTCAAAATAATTATATTTAGGCAGTGGCGTGGCGTGTGAGTGGGCGGCAGGGGTGGCACTTTTTAGGGGGCGGCAAAAGGATTGTTAAAGGGGCGGAAAAATTTCACAATAAATAATAAAATAACTGTTTTAACAACACATCAACGTAATTGACCTTTTTTTTGTTGACGTGATTTTCATACGGCAAATTTCTAAGCATGCGGTAAAATTTTCTTCCGCCCCAGGCGGCTAACACCCAATCTACGCCACTGTATTTAGAACGCTTAAAGTAACGTAGTATGATTCCACAATAAAACGACCAATTCGAACTATAAATTCTGAACACCTAACAAATCTCGCTTTTAATACTCCTACTCTAATTTAAATACTGAACGTATGAAATGCCGGTCTAATGAATCACGGCACAAATTATTGAGGACGTTGGAAAACACAATATAATTATCCGTTTATAATTGCCATTAAAATATTCATGACATGTTACAGCAGTGCATCTCAAAGTTTGCTAATACGGCCGTCGTAGGCGTTGTGTATTCGTAGACCTCGCAGACAATTAGAATAAACGAACGACAGAGGCAAAAAAAATTATTAAAGATTAATTAAAGACCTACTCAGATTTACGTGACATTCGCTGTCGATGCGAGTCCCGGAAAAAATCATGCGATGTATAGACCGGGATTGTCGAGCGTAGTGAGAAACGCGCAATACCACCCTACAAGACGGGACCATTTCGCTTACTTTGTAAAAAAAGTAAATAGAACAGCAAGACTAGACGGGAGAAACTTTTACTACTCAGCAATAGCGCTGTCAGCTTAGACTTGAACTGTAGGGATACCCCTTACACACTCATGTTTGGACATTCACGCGGACAATTAATATCTCATATAAATTAGAACAGGCCTTTAAACAGCAAACCCATTACTTCCGTTGAAATGCTACTTCTAATTCGGATAAGAGATACGGCATGTTTAAATTTAGCAATTGAAATGTCTAAATTTACGAGATACAAGTTACAATATTTAGGAACCACTGGTAAATTTTTAATAGTCATAGTGAGCTGTGGATGAAATCAGTTTGTAAAGTGCCTTCACGAAATGAAGTGTCAAATTTAATGTTAAACATTACTTACTACTAATTAACTATCATTCTCTGGCTCCAATTAAGTCGTTAAGCTAATAAGTAAGTCACAAAATTGTGAAAATTATTAATACATACATACTGGCAATCCAAATACTATCAGTATGTAAAGATCTATTATTGTTTCTAAGTACTTATTTATATATGAATTGGACAAATGACCCATCTTTGAAATGAAATTGCTCTTTTCAAATTAGACAAATCAGGGAACTCACTTATATACTTATATCAATTCACTTAGTATTTCAATGAGGACTCCTGGATCATAAGCAAAATTCAAAAAATAAAATGAAATAAAATAAATATACATGTAAGATAATGTTTATTGGTTGGTATTTTTTAGAAAATAATTACATGTACATTATGTATTTGGTATT
>DWDU01003642.1:0-11420 GCA_018245575.1 Jemadia suekentonmiller
ATAAAACGCCTTCCTCTTCGCTACTTCCTTTAAAATTAATGAAGAATATTGTAACTTTAATTTACATTGTTTTTTGTATAAAAGACTTCCTGTTTAATAAAATTGTATTTCCTTTGATTTGTAATATAATTAAATACACAATAATTATATCATCTAACATCGATCAACAATATTATTATGGTAGACATAAGAAATTATCTAGAAGGAGAGCACTCAAATATTTGCATATAAATACATATTTCCATTATGATTAAGCCGATGAAATAAAACACAACTAAAATTCTCAGCTATCAAAAACTGGCCATAGATGAAGCAGACTGAAAAACCTTTAAATCACGGTACACTATAATATATTTACCAATAAAAATCATATTATAACTATAACAACGCCTATATTCCTTCGAAGGGGTAGGTAGAGGAAAATAATACATTCCTATGTTGTGGTAAATATAGAAACTGTGTGTAGTAAAAAAAGTGTACGAATGTTTTTATAGCTTCATTACGAGCATCTGAAAGAGAAAATTTTTTCGTGCATTCGTTTTCCCCGTTTGTAGGCATCTCACGTCCCAAGCACACTGTAACGTTTGTTCAGCTTGAATAACATGTAACATGCAAGTCTCGGTTATATGTACTAACGGATGTTGTACGTCTCCGTAGTATGAGAATGTTTATTGTCTTGATATAGCGTTGAGAAAATATCAGGTTAGTTTGGATTATATAAAAGCAGTGCGTGCTTTTAACAAACGTGGTTAAAATTCGCTAAAGTGACTGCCTCGTTGGTTGTGTTAGATAGAAGCGCGATTGACGACCAGGAGGTCCTGGATTCGATTCCGGGGTCGGGCACTATAGAATTTTTCTAATTTAGATTTTCTAGTAGTGGCTCGGAGTCTGGATTTGTGCCCGGTGCATGGCAATAGGTTCACCACCTATTCCATAATGGGACGTAAACGTAAGTGATGAAATGTGAGTATTCTTCATTCCTCTGCCTACCTCTTCGGGGATTACAGGCGCGATGTTACGTTTATGTTTGTTTAGCGTTACGTGATTTCATGCAAAAATCTATAGGTATTAAGCACAAATACATGGTGACAAAGAACATCGTGTACACATCACGCCACCTGTGATACTGCCACGAAAACTTACGGAGTCTCATCAGGAACTATCCGTGGATGAAACCATAAAGTTTTGCTATTAAATTCGTTTCCACCGCGTCCTCCCGCATTCACCGCGGACATATAAAGAAGGACTTAGGTCTGAAACCAGTTGGGTTATTCTTACCTATTACGTTCTATTTGTATTTGTGTTTCTTATGGGCAATAAACATTATTATTATTAAAATGATACGTATAAAATTGCTGGGAATCTCTTCGATAAAACAAAATTATTTACATTAATTAAATTTAATAGTAGCGCATATATTATTATACTCATTGACCCTAATTAGCCAGGTCCCTTAATTACATCATACTTTTTTGAAATTCTTTTACCAATAATATTATACCCGTGCGAAATAACTATACCTACGTGTCTACTCGTATATTACACAGACCGTGGATGAAAATTTAACCCGCTACGGGTCATCGGGCAGTGTCACTAACCATTCCACGTAAAGACCTATTTTATTTACTAAGCAAGTGTGTATTCTGACAATGAATTGTCACCGCCCGTTCTGACGCTCAAATCATACTCGTAAGTTTCCGTATAAAGGAGCACCTACTTCGTTTTATAAATATGTCACCATAGTTGTTTTAGTTCGATAACCTTTAATACGGATTCTGGAGCGACGACAAAACTTGTTATTTAATTAATAAATGAGTGTCAGTCAAAAGTTTTTTTATATAATATTTATTTCCCCAAACGATATGAAGCATAGGTACAACGTTATTGCTTTCGCTCTACGGATAATTTATACGGATAACCGGCAAACCGCTTGCCCGGAACGCGGGAGGGAATGAACCGAGTGAACGAGATTGGAAATTGTTAGCGACGAGATTTCTTTAAAAGGAAAATCGTTCTACGAGGTTAAGGGAATCAAGTTTCGCCTACAGTTGTTTCAATTTTCTACCAATTTGTTTGTATGTTTCACAGAAACTATCGAAATAGTACCTACTTCACGTGTTCTAGACTTTTCACTCATGTATTATGATATAAAGTTTAAAGTGTGTATTTAACAATATTCCGGATTTACAGACTTAATTGTAAAAGTCGTAGTAAACATAAATTAAGATATTATCAATAGATAATAAGATAAAATTATCAATAATTATCAATAGATAATAAGATAATTAAATTAAGATATTATCAATAGTTATTACTTTTTGTCAGATCGTTACATATATATGGTATATTTTACTAGGAATTTCATTAGCCAATATATTTTTTACATATCTTTATAACAATATATCTTTGAATATCCATGTTTGGGTGGAGTGAAAATACATTCTGCAACCCAGCGCCGGGGTACAGTATCTCGGAATGAGCGAGTGAAGCTGGTGCCGGCAGATCGCGGTATTTCGTTGTCTGCCTAGGCATAGCTACATGCCCTGGCCTTCATCATGCCTTCATCATTATCATTAGCCTGATTCGGTACACTGCTGGACAAAGGCTTAATGGGCAAACTATTTTTGCCAGAATCTCCACATTGGGTATGGCATGCTTTGATTTGCTTTATGCTTGCGTACGGAAATCAAGTCAAGTTAAATTTCGCTTAAGAATGCATATAACCGGAATTGCATAAACAATCAGCACTTTTTGGTGTGTTTTTAAACGTTGCGTAACCGCCGGTGGAACGCGGCTAACGGAATTTCGCCAAAGATAATGGAATATTGCGTGATGTGATCATTTTCGCTTGGGTAATGTGTAATGTAATGACAAATTGGATTTGGAGGTATCCGTGCGTACAGATGAATACAACATGGAACCGGTAATAGTCGCTAACAGGTTTTACTGATATATATGTTAGTATACATATGTACACATGTTGCACATGTATGAGAGTTATGAATGTAGAAGAACGGCAGGTTTGTAGAGATATTTGGCGGTGTTCCCTGCCTACTCTGTGACGGATTTGGCGTGAAGATATGTATCTATGTACGTTTTGAAAATATATCACAAATTTTATTATAGGTATAGTTTTATAATTTATTATATAGTATTTTTATATAGTATTTATTATACTGTTGAATAAGTATGTATACTTAGTTTGTATTTTCAGCTATAGTTTTGGGTCACGGTCGGAAAGGCTGCCTTTCCCATATAACCAGACAAATCATAAACACTGATATACATACATATAAATGTATAATACTATATTTTCACATCAAGTCCTGACTGCTTACGCGTAAGCGAAAACGTTAACTGTTTCCGGCGCAGTAATCATTACAAAACTATTCCCTGTTTTAGATCATAAAAACACCTCACCTTTCACACCTCGCCTATTTGAAATATGTAGTGATGCAAATACTAATCGTGAATATTAATTATAATGCTTCAGTTTGAATCCTTAATCTTTTGGAAATATTTGCTAAGCCTGCTCTGAACTATATCTATTTACCTAAATATCAATTTTAATTTATTCCAGAGTAGGGGCATAAAGTTGAAAAGTAAATTTGTCCATAGACTTAACTATACACTGCAAAGAGCTGATGAAATTCAGTTCGGATTATTTTGTATTTTGTAACAATAATAACTTTTTGACTCTAAAATTTTGATAATTCAATAATTAGTATTTTTATTATATTTTCGTGATAGATTCTTTACAGGGTAGGCAACCAGTATCGAGCGCCAAATAAGTTAATGAGTCTTGGTACCTCTTATTGAAGTTATATTTCGTTTTTTTAAAGAATAAAAAGAATAAGCCAGACGATTTACTCGGGGTTTTACGTTCCCAGACACGCAAAATGATTTCATAAAAATTAAAAAATTTATTTGCGGCAACTTGAAACTTTAATAGGGTATTTATTTTTTTACTCTTTAAACATAAAAATTGCATTTTGCTTTGAATATATTTTTGGGAAAAAAAATATTTTTTAACATTTGGGGGTTGATTTAGGCCCGCTACTCAACAGACAGGCCTGTGTTGGGGTATAATAGGAAAGGTATGTAACAAGTTTTCAGCTTGCCTCAAATACCTACTCAAAAATTGTTACCAGCTCTAGGATCATGAAATTGGATAGTCAAAATTGGAGTTGAAAATATAAAAAACAACCGCTTGTCATGACAGTGATAGTTGTCATGACAACCGGGCTGCTAACATCAAATTCGATCCACTCCCGACCCTTTAATCGTTCTGCTGCTAGACACGGGTCTCCTCTCAGTACAAGAGGGTTAAGGCCATAGTCTGCCACGCTGGCCAAATGCGGGTTGGCAGACTTCACATGCCTTAGAGAAAAATATTTTTGAGATTTCTAAGGTGTGCAGGTTTTCTCACGATGTTTTCCTTCACCGTTATAGCAAGTGATATTTAAACTTAAAACGCACATTTTTAAGAAGTGCGCGCTAGGAACGCGAAGGATAAAATTTTTAGAAATATTTTTATCTTGTTACGCCAAATAAGTATAACTTCATACGTGCGCACATAAGTACACATACACTTTTTTTCATTAAGACCGGGTTCTTAACTGAATTTAAGTCCACAAGCAATCGCAATAAAATGGCATATGTTTGCAAGGTCATACGCCCGCGCGTATTATCAAACAAAAGCAAACGAGGCTTGCGAGGCTATTTGCACATACATTTTACTGCCTAATGTCGCATTCTAAAGAAGTTACGTGAGCGGGGACGAGTTATGTGTGCATTGTTAACGCGGATTGTGTAGGATTTCATAATTAAAATCTTTTGTCCGCCAGCTGAAATAATTTTATACACGTCTCTTTTAGTGATAAATGTTATGTAACTAAGAATATTCCGCAGTTTACCGTTTAAGTCAACTTAAGCTATTAAAAGAGCATTGTATGTTGCATAGTACAGGAGTTGTTGGTTGTATTGTAGGTTTTAGTACGATTAAAAATCCACATAACCCAATATCTCTTGAAGGTATCTCCTCTATAACAGAAACAGTCACTTTATATGGGTTACGGATACTTATCCGAAAGTACAAAATAATATGAACATTGAATTGCATGCGATACCTGAAATGAGAGCTCGCCTCGCGTGAATTCTCCTCCAAGGAAGTTATGGGGAAGTCACGTATAGCAGCGAACAAGTTTGTTCGCACCGTGGAAAGTTCGTGTAAGTTAGAAATTCGCAGTCCTCTATACCGCCACCGCTAAACGAATGCCCACTAGGGGTGGTTCGCCTCATTATGACTTAACGAACTGGTAAAGGAGACACCACATACCAGTACCGACAACCCGTATACCGTAAGGTAGCGAACCCCTACCCTAAAAGTAATGGACTACATATGGCCGAAACATACATACATTTATACATTCTCTAGTGCGTGAAAAATTTCCCAATCCACACTCCGCTAGCGTGGCACACTGTGGCCTTATTCCCTCTCATTCTGAGATTCGTGTCTGTCAGTGGAATGACAATAGAGGCGTTAATATAACTAAAGGCGTTAATATAAATAAAATTAATGTCTTATAAATATTCCATTCCGCCTAGTTTAGCTCTCTTATGGATTAACAATAATCCGGATTTATCTAGTTTTATGAAACTGTACATTATAAGCACGACTATAAACGAAAGAGCAATATAATTTTTTGGTTTGTTTTATATAATTTAAACTTGATAACGTACGTGTATTACCTAATTGTATATTTAAAAAAACGTAATTGTATATTTACTTTAAATTAATACCTTGAGAGAATGGTCAGTTTCTTTCCTTTGTAAAATAGCGCTAATAAATACATATTTTGTGAGAACCAACAATTTGAAAACAGTAAATAATTATTTAAATGGACACTAAACTTTTAAGGAATGGTCGTGATCGTCTATTGCCGCTAGGGAAATTCAAAATAAGAAAATCTGATTTCATCTCTTTGTATGCTAATAAGATGATTTCCACGGAGTGTGATTGGCCATTTCGTCACAAAATGATAGAAACTAAAACAAATTTTAAACAATAACGTTTTGTTAAATTGTCTTTATTATCTTCTGATGATGAACACAGATTGGCTGGGAACAAACTTTAAATTCAAATTGGCCGTTTTCCAGTTCCATTTCTACGATTTGTCCATTCAGTTTTATTTCCGGTTGATATAGAAATGTTTGATGAAAATCGTATTGGTGTTTCAATGCTACCGCCTAGTTCCTTTTAGAATAACGATTTGTTGTATCCTGGCAATTTCGTGCGGACAGTTTTGCTATATTGCCAAATATAAAACGTAACTAAAAGAGGTTACCTTCTAGACTTTCCGTCGTTATATAAGTGGTATCAGAAAAATGTATGAACCCAATTAAGACAATTATTTCGTTGAGGTAGTTTTTACTTAGTAATTTTGGTATGCATCTCCTGTACTTAAGCACCTTATGATCTCTAAGTGTGTCTTTATTATACGTCACATTAATGGCTCGGAGACCGACTGATATCAGCCAAATTTATGGCTGTCTGACCACAAAACATCTGGTGTCAACAGCAAGTTACGCCAATGGAAACCGTCAACTTACTAACTATGCGAAAGTTTTCAAATGATAATTGCCGTATTGCAAACTTTGGGTCGCATTGGCCACGACCCAGTTCCGATACCTGAGCCAGCTATACTTAGTGCTCAATTTTCCGATGCAAATCTTGTTGACGCTTCTGAAAGCTTAGACCGTATATTTGCACTTTAAAGCTTAGATCTGAAATTTTCATCCGTGAAAATTTATAGCCGGCACTTCAGCACCAGCAATTTGAATCGGCGTTTATAGTCCAAAGTGATGGGCAGCGTGGCTGCCAGCGTGGCGTTAGTTTCGATATGTTTTAAACAATGAATTTCATTTTATAATCTTAGCAACTTTACATTGTTTAAATTTTCATGTTTTCTGTTACAGGTACCTATGCAGAAATGAAATGGAAAGTGTGAAGATTTAAAAGTGACATGGAAATTTTACGGTATACTAAATCCTTACGATTTTTTTATTACTATTCTATAATAATACCTGGTGTACTGAGTTTAATATGAAGTTAAATATCATTCTAACTACTTTTATATCAACCTTGGCCTAGAAAGTTATAAATCTTTTAAACAAATCTAAAGTCAACTACTGTTTCTTGGATTTTGCATACAATAAACGACTTGGAGTTCGGGTCTAATATAAATTGTGTCACTAATATCAAGATTTATATCCGAGAAAACAGAAACTACAGAAATTTAATTACAAGTTCCAAATATATAAAGCTTATGTTATAAGTAGCACTTGGATCTCGGCAATTTGATTTAAAACCAGACAAAGCCCGATCGGTTATAATATGTCTAATCAGAAAAACTACAAACATCAATTCCAAAATACATACTTATACACATACTTTAACATGCAAAGACAGAAGAAATACTCGTTTTTATCTTACTAACATTTGTTCTGATTGGAAATCGCACCGGAAACCTCTGGAAAATGTTCCCAATTTTGAAACAACACGAACACTTCATGTTCGGGTTTATTTACACGACGAAGATGTTCCCTAGTTTTTGTATGAAACATTTTCTTTCTTGTACAAACAGTGTTTGTTTTCCACTCGCGATATTCTGTGTATTGTCAATATTAGGTATGTTAGACAAACACTAAGGCCGCCTGGGGTCGTTACGTATTTAGATATTTTATTTATCCTATTCGAGGGAACACTTTCTCTACATAGTACATTACATTTTTAGATTAGCTTACAAATGTGTGAATGATGTATCAAATTATAAGAATCAAATTGAAAAGAGTGATGAATGTAAAACGAGTAATGGCCCAGTGATTTAGAATTCAGCTATTCACTCCTCAGACTTAAACCCTCGACCCTCAGATCCCGGGGTAAAGACTGACGTGTCACTTTTATAAAAAATACGTTTTTTAAGGTGCACTTGCTCTAACGATGAAGAAAACATTTCATCGCACAAACAACATAATAATATAGTTCTCCATAATATTCTCTAAGGCGTGTAACGTCTGCCACTTCTCACTAGAACAGTGTGGGAGACTATTAACTTTAACCCTTCTCATTCTGTAAAGTAGAACAACATCGAATGATAACAGTGAACATGACAAAAAAGACCAACAGTAGAACAGCTGGTGCTCGGTGCTCTCTGCCTCCAAGTAAGCGACTTGGCTTGACAATATAATAAAAATAATTAAAACACAAGGAAGACAGAAAAATACACACAATATAAGCATTTCAGTCTACTATCTGCAAATTTTTTACCAGCTGTACTCGTTTTATTCAATATAAACTGTTTCATTCCGGTATTGAATCCTAACAGTGTAAAAGAAAGAATATTATTATTTGCTTAATAACGATATTGTACATTTAAATTAAGTATCGCGCACGTACGTTGTTATATAATGAGATAGAGTTAAACCAGTATATCATTATAAATGTGCACTTCTGTGGAACAACACGCGAGCTGAAACCGACAATTGCTTTTATGCGGAATATAACTTTTAAAACACCTGGCAAACCGTTTTACATAATATTATTGAAGTATCTTAAATTCTTAAAAATGCGTTCTAACAATATAAAAAGCAATGTCTCAAAATATATTTTATACATAATAACTTTCGATGTAAATATATGTCACGTTAAAACGCGACACAATAAAATAGTAGACACAATTCGTATGTATTGGGATAAAAACATTTTTCTTGCTAATGGATACAAATAAATCATACTTGAAAGCCTTCGTAGCCGCGTCGCTTTGATATAACAATCAATTACCTACTAGTCTAAGCATATAACGGATTTTCTAACGGCATTTAAGGGCTAAGTAATGTAACCAATGGGAACTAAGGAGAACAATATTATAGTGACGCAGTACTAAACATGCCCTCCATGCTTAGTTGTTATTGCCTAATCTAAGGACAGGCATGTTACAGGGCAAGCAGAGAGTCCCTAGTGCCAAATATGTATATTTATCGTCACACTGTCGTATCTTTCACATTCATCGCTGGGCCGTTGCGTTGGTGTATTGGTTAGTGAATTTATATTTGTGTGACGAGCACAAGTGTAGTTAGTGCCTGGGTGTAAAAAATCTAAGTATATATTTATATGTATATACCTTCCTATTATGTAGTTCACAACCCGTCTGTTTATTATACAACAAGCTCTCTTGACACTTACTTTGGGATCTGATGGCTGTGTGTGGTGTCCCAAGATATATTAGATATATGTCTTTATACATGCACGCCGGTTTCGAAAAGTTAATTATCATCATTTTCATCACCAACAAAGGGTTCTCCTGTTATACACAATTAGAGTGAGTTACGCCTGAACTATGTCAGAAGAGATAACTGCTATTGCACAAGTATTGCTAATATGGTTATCAATTTTTTATATTTTTTCTCCCAATATATTTAATTGTCTGATTTATGATAGAATGTGATTTATGAGTTATTGTCAAACAGTGATCATTAAACAATCCAGCAATTCGCCGACAAGTCTGCAAAGTTAGGCCTAATTTTGTTTGAACACGATGAAACCGTATTAAGTTACAGACTTTAGAACAAACGGGGAGATAAATTCGTTTATCTGGATCTGTTATCCATATTAATATGACATAGAAAGTTACAAATATAACTACGTGCGTAATATTAAAGGTTAGGTTAGGTTACACTATTAAAATAAAGAAAAATACTTTCTCAAAATTCACATTATAACACAAATATATTTAGATATATTTTGTTTTGAATTTTTTTATATGCCGATTTTAATTATGTATACTTATATACTTTATTACTTAGGAAATAAACCCTTACTTTCCAGCATTTAATGCATACATGTACGCTATACACTATATTTTCAAACGCACTTATCGGGATAATATAGTGTCAAAATCAATTAATATTTACAAAAACATTAAATCACTAATTCAAAAGAAAATTAAATCCCTTATCTATTGATAGTCATCGAGACATTTTTAAAAGTTCGATGGTCAATCAAAACTTTTATCTAGATATCGAATATTGCTGAACTTTATCCAATTAATGTTTCTTTTCATAGTAAAAAACCGAAATGTAATTTTCCTGTAATTTAATGTGACTTATTTCCAGACGTGGTCAAAATGATTAACAGTCTATTGCGCTGTCGTAATTGGGGTAGAAATCTGCTTAAACACTCGACCGTTCCCATTGTGTCGAGTTACAGATAGTTGTTCAAAGGGACACTGGCATTTGACTATCTTATTGTTTTGCGTTCAACAAAATATCTGTCTCTCGATAAGGGTGCTTTCGGTTAGCTATACAATACTGGCTATTTCAGTTTTGTTAGACTTTACTTCTGGTTATTTCCTGTGATTGTACTGTAAATTTTCTGTTTATATTGTCAAAATTTTTCTTTCAAGATTAGTGTTCAATAAAGAATTATTAAGAAGCGTATATCTCAAATCCATATAATGTGTATAGCCATATATTTCTTTCCATTGGCTTCTATGAAATTTATGAAATTGTATGGTATTCTGTTATTCATATTGTTAGAAGGCCAAATTGACAGCTAGAAATTTATAATTGAATTCGCTATTTAATTTTGTACAAAAAATAAAAATTACTGATATTTTTTTAATGGATATCGAGTAAGCTTTGAAATGCTTTTTGATTTACTTTGATGTATCAATCGGCGTCAGCCCCCGACGTCTAGCGATTTTTTCATCTCGAACCGAGTGGAAAATCCTATTAATTAACGTAGGGAGGTGAATGAAATTAGTGTGGATCGCAGCAGGTGGAATTTCTTAGTCTATTCCTAATCCTAGCGAAAGAACTGATAAAATTTATACATCAATGAAGGCATTTTGATAATTTTTCAACTTAATTAGCGACGTGTATCATCGTAATATTCTACTAACAAAAGTCCCGTCTTTCATTTTCATGTATTATCTCTTATTTTGTATGGTTGAATAGAAAATAAGAAAAGAAAGAATGGAATAAAACAAGACAATGGGAGAAATAAGCAACCGCAACGCCATTTCCATTGAATGGAAATTGAACCGGAAGAAAGGCCTTGATCATTTGTACTGGCTTAATAGCTATATATTTTTCAATATACGCTACCTACTTGTATATTTCAACATCATGCAAATTAGAATTTTGATGAAATATAAAGCAATATATTGATTACCAAACGTATTATAAAGTGTAAGCTGTATCTAAATAATAAATCATTTAATGATAAATTATAATTTATACCATCATATGCATATTTATTGTACGTACGGTCAAAACGTAACGTCACGCCTGTAATCCCCGAAGAGGTAGGCAGAGGAGTGTAGAACACTCCCACGTTTCACCAGTTACGTTTACGTCCC
>DWDU01003643.1:0-11419 GCA_018245575.1 Jemadia suekentonmiller
TATCCATATTAGTTGTACAAGGAATGACCAGACATGATAAACGGTTAACATTTTGAACAATCATAGGAATAAAAATATAAATAATTTCTTCTTTATCTAATAGATTTTTTATATTTTGCATAAGGGAATCTACGGTTATAATAAAAACACATCAGATCTTCAAGAACAGCGATATTTGGCACTTGGTCCTTTTTGCGTACCTCTATTAATGAAGTAACAAAACGCTTGTAATTCCCTAAGAAGTAAGTAAAAGTGTAGCAAGCACACTCCCACGTTTCATCAGTCGTCATCATACGTTCCACCATGGAACAGGTGGTGGGCTATTGCCATACCTCGGTCACAATTCCAGTCACCAAACCACTACTAGAAGTTTTAACTAGAACCCTAATTACTTTACCCCATTTTTTTTACACTACCCAAGAATTGAATTTACAATCTCCCAATCAGCAGCCACACTTCGCAACCACTAGACCAACAAGGCAGTCAATGATGTGATAATAATAATAAAATCGTGAACCAAAAATCAATTACATCGCACTATACTGCCAACGACACTAAGCCCTGTAGTATTTAGCAACTTCGATAGTTTAACCTGAGGAACATACACACGTTTTAAAAATCTAACGTTTTTTAATAGCACGATCAAAACAGAACCTTTTTATTCCAATCCGACATAAATATTTAGCTCCATAACACGCTGAACAACTTCATAATTGGATTTCGTAATTTGGAACCTTACGATTTTAGCAACATAAAATTCAACGCAGCGCGTTTTTAACACACGGGTACTAATGTACGTTGGAACAACTTTGTAATTACATTCGGCAACTGTCCGTTTTAATATCCGGCGCGATAAATGATACGAAAAAAATAAATGAATGCCGCCATTGAAACCCGTGTGTTTTTGCCTACAGGGATGCCGATTCAAATTACCTGAGATCGAAACTTTTGCTGCACGTCGTAACATATGTGCACAGATCAACTTAGTAATTGCCTCTATTATCTTTGTCCGCGCGGATGTTGAGTGCGCTATAAAGTATGTAAGTGTAATAGACGCGAACAAATTTCAAATATGAGTAATACATATTACCGTCGTGCACATGTAATACAAAAGTCGATTGATCGCAGACAGTGTGACCACAGCATGAACATTGCTTTGTAATTGAACTGCGACATGTGGGGCTCGAACATCGATCTGACTCGTTTATATAAAAAAAATTTGTACATTTCATGCATACTTCATAACATATTTCATAGGAACTCGTTCGCGCTCCAGAAAGAGATTCAAGAAGAAAATATAATATCAGGGAAATCGAAGTTCCACTGAACGTCGATATTGCCTGATATTATGTTTTCTCGAGATATTTGATAATATAGATGTTCAAGGAATTGTTCATGTCGTTTACATTTAAACGACAAGAAGGACTCTTTGAAATATCTATTCTATATACATTTTCTAAATATTTACATATATATTGGAATGACTACTTTGTAGTATTTTAAGCGGATACTGTAAGTGTTAAAATGAAAGACGCAAGTGTACTTCCATACTCTTTGAGATGTATCCGACAGGCTACATCTGCGTTGCGTGCGTTGAAACGTAGGTATATGTCTCTACCTGTTTACGTATCTTCGATCAGTCAACGATATCAATGGTCTTGATTCAGCGAAACGTTTGGTAAAATAATTTTGAAAATGATAATAATATAGATTAATAGATTATCAGTAATACTAATATCAGTTTAGCAGTAATAAAACTATTATTAACTTGTGCATATCTAGATTATGATCTAGATATCCGCTAAAGACCTCGGCGTAATGATATTTTTTTATAGAAATAGGCTCACGTTTAATTGCTATTCCACCTGACGGAAAGCGAGAGGTATCCCAGGACGTAGCACGCTTGCTTAAAAAGTGTCTATGCAATCTTTGATGTCGTTACGCAACGTTCCTTACAGGGCAGGCTGAGAGTACCGAATGTCAAATATATCTCTCTTTACAGATTTTACTAAATGAAGCCTCTATCTAATTCCTTTAATAAATTATGTACATAGATTTCTAACAAGTACTTAGTATCAAACTACGAGCGAAGAACAACTTCGGACCGGCGGCGTTGGCTAACTTCGACCGCACGGTAGCTGCCACTTCGTTATTGGCGTAGAACTTTAGTGTAATACAAATGTTTAAGGTGCTTAGGCGATAGTTGTAGTTCTGTACTACAAAGTTACTAAATATTGTATTGTCATCATATATAACTGTAGTGTAACATCACGCCTGTAATCCCCGAAGAGGTAGGCAGAGGAGTGTAGTACACTCCCACGTTTCACCAGTTACGTTCACGTTCCACTATGGTATAGGCGGTGAGCTTATTACCCAACATTGGGCACATTTGCAGTCTCCGAACCGCTACTAAAAAAACTACATTTGAAAAATCCAACAGTGGCCGACTCCGCATTTGAGTCCAGGACCTCTCGCTCGGCAGTAGCGTTTGCGAAGAACAAGAGCACCGATACAGTCATAATAACTAAGGGTAATGTGTGCGGACGGCTTAGAAGACGATTTTAAAGGACTAAATAAGGATTGATTTTTAAAATGGTACCAGAACATCCAGGGTAATAAGAAACCTGGTATTAAAAATGCTTCGATATATGCACCTACTGTTTCACTGGGAGTCAAGCGTATCTCCGAAATTTTAGTTATTGCGTTTTATCAGGAATTCAAACTACGCGTCTAGAAAAATCGTTGAAGGTGCTAACACTAGAACGCAGGTAACAGACATATTAATGTATGATTAAGGCTCGTATTTAAATAAATACTGTATTTATATCAATATGGTATATTTTTAGTATAACAAAGTTACTAGATGTTACTCGATTTTTTTACAATTTTATTAAAAATACTCTAACACGACATCAACGCAGCGACTTCTGAAGATAGTAGAGCAATTTCCTAACTGCGTTTACCACGTTCGCACTATAATCGGATTTCCGTTTTGGATTAGTTTGATTATTGGACGCAGCCTTTGAACGTTGTAAACCTACATAATGCATTTAACGGTATATGGATACCGTTTTCTCAAGCGTAAGAGCGAAATAAATTTATTATTATAATTGTAAAACATTATTACCGACTCATAGAGCCGATAATTAAACGAAAATGAATTAGTAGAAAACATTGAAATTTAGCCTCTGTGGTCGTGCTTCTTGCAAGCGCGGTTGCCGATCGAGAGTCCTGATTTCAAATCCCGAGTCGAGCACTACTGAATTTTTGTAAATTTTTCTAATAGTGGCTCGGAGTCTCGATATGTGCTCGGTATATGGCAATAGATTCACCATCTATTCCATAGTGCGACGTAAACGTAACTGGTGAAACGTGGGAGGGTACCTACTACACTCATCTGCTTACGCCTTAGGGGATTGCAGTGATGTTACGTTTATATTGAAATATGTGGGCGAACGTGTTCAATTATTATGTTTGACGCGAACTGGCTTTTAATTACTTAATATGCAATTTACGCAGCCGCAAACCAATGTACGTGTCTAGCACACACTTAGGTACATGTACATATAACGCAACTTTGACAGGGTTGAATTTTGTACAGAATACGAATGTGTATGAAAAATAAGTACCTTCAGTTACTGTCTAGTAACATTAGTGAATGGTTTTTAAAGTAATTAAAAAAAATTAGGTCTCTGTTAGCTCATTGCACACCTGTTTAATATGTGGAAGTAGTATCAACTGTATTCTCGTTGCAATTTTAAATAGGGATCTCCTCTAGGAAAGTGAAGTATGTGCCACACTCACTATGTGCCATGCTCTCTTACTGCGGATTGACTTTAGCCAGCTTATGAATTACTTTATACAATATATTCCTATAACGAAATATAAATTGTTTCCATTCCATAAAATCTAATTCAGAAATATTCAATAGTACCGGACCAGGGATTCGAAACCAGGACCTCCCGATCGGCAGTACGAGGAATGTGCTCGGTGTAAGTCAATAAGCTCACCATCTATTCCATAGTGGGACGTGAACGTAACTGGTGAAATGTGGATAAGTACTAAACTCCTCTGCCTACCTATTCGGGGATTACATGCGTGATATTAAGTTTATTATTACCACATGCGAAATCGCTGTAACATCAAACTGGTTTATATGTACTAATGCACTATAATCACAGACGGATTTTGTTACATATCCATTAATATCAGTATACCGTCATACATAGAAATATATATGAAATATTATGCAACAATAATTGCGTATAATTAGGAAAACAATGCAGGGCAATATCGACATTCACAGATTTTATATTTAAGATGTACACGAAAGATGTAAGAGCCAAGACACTTGACTAGGTTTCGGGTCGTCAGTAGGTACGAAGAAATTCGTCTGGATACTAGAAATCAGTTTACAGGTGTTTCACAGATTTAATTGTTTAGGTAACATGTAGACGTTACACGAGTAGCTTCACGTCTCTGAAGTAACATATAGTCCCTAATCCGTGATTAATGAAAACGGAGCACGAACCCGAGAATATTATATTATATCATCATGCCTGCTTTTCATTGTCAATAAACGTATGTTTCGGTTTTCCTTGCACATCTACATCTATCAACAATCAATTATTAGATAATTACAGTGACGGGAGGCCAGCATAAGACTTCCAGTTTACGAATATGAACGCCATGTGAAGCCACGTAGTAATTCACAATCATAGCGAGAGCGCCTTAATAAAATATGTTCTTACCCGTACATGTTCTAATTTTACTTAAGTTCCAACAAAACTGTTGAACAATACTGCTCCGTTTTGAAATTCATACAACGCAATTGATTGTTCAATCATATCTAATATCAACAGTTAAGTTTATGTCAGACGACATATTACTGTAGCATAGGTTATTTGGACTATTATAAATAAGTTGGGTGTGAATAAATGACATACATAAGTAGTACGACAGATATTAATTACGGCTGTGACAGGAAGGTTAGTATTCAATCAAAATCTACTATTTAATTATGCGTAATGCCTATGAGATGAGATCGGTAAACCCCACTTAACGTCTGCCACAAGATTGCCTTAAAATTACTTTATTTATGTAGGTAACCAAATGAAAATGCGTCTTTCCTTATAAACGGTTTCTAATATTTCTCTCTAATATTCTCTGTAATCTTCTTCTCTTAATATAACGGATTCTAATATGTTATAAATTAATAGTGAAATTTATATTAAATATGCTGAGCAAAATCGTATGAAAACATTAAAATATCTTACTATAAATATTTCACTAAATTAATTAATTGCTTTGATAATTCAATCATTATACTAAGTAATACTTTAGTCAAGTTTCGACAACATTTACGCTCTTTCAAATACCTGAATCGTACCGTTCTTTTTTCTACATTACCTTGACTACTTTTATTAATATAGCATTCGACTTACGTACAATGTTTTCAGTAACGTTTTGCCAACATATATGCTCCACATACTACAGGGGAATCAAACTCGCGGTCCGTGGGCCGCACGCGGGCCGTGATGATCATTTTTGTAACCCATCCAATATATCCAACGCAAATTAAAATTAAAATAGAAATGTGAATTAGAAACGAAACCAGCATATAAAACTATAATATACTTGTCGCCGGATAAAACTTTACTAATTGATTTCCTTGCTGTTGTAATGTGGATTCCTAATTATTCTCCGCACAAAGGCAAGAGAGCAGCAGCCGTGAAATATTTCCATGTTTGGAAGTAGGTACTTATCAGTGCGAACAATTATTTCTGTTATGAATGGAAATAAATCTCCTGTCCGAAACTGTACCAATAACACTCACCTTGGGTCAATTTTGAAAGTAGTCTCGGCCAATAAAATTTCTCCCGAAATAGGAAAGATAGTATCACAGTAGAGATGTCAACAATGTAAACAATTTGACTGGACCGTTGGTGCAGCGGTTAGCGAACCTGACTGTTGCGCCGGGGGTCGTGGGTTCGATTCCCACACAGAATAAATATTTGTAATGAGCACAAGTGTTTGTTCTGTCTCTGGGTATAAAAATAAAAAAAATATATCTGTATAAATATATATTTATATGTATATACGTAGTTTATCAGCCGTCTGGTCACCATACCACAAGCTCTCTTGACGCTTACTTTTGGATCTGGTGGGATTGTGTGGAGATGTCCCGACATATTATTATTATTATTAATTATTTAAATTTATATATGTTTATTACAATGTACGATGATGAATATTGACTTTTTTGGGTCCACCCAAAGTTAAGGATTGTTTATTTGGTCCAAGTTAGCTATTATGTTTGACACCCCTGACATACTGATTGTATTAATTAAAATATGCGTCTTCATTATACGTACTTTCATTTTTTCATAATTACTTTAATTGAGCTATTAGGCCGCACGTGTGTGTGCATTTAACGTACACGAATTTTTGAAATGTCTGTGTATGGATTACACGATGTATGCACGTGGGGTCCTTATGAACGTAGATAAAGTGGAACATTCGCTAGTAATAGAAAGATTTTATAGAGGTGCACGCCATGGAAAACCGGATGTGAACAACTAGAAATAGTTCTATAAACAAAAACAAGCTATAAATATCGCTACGGTACGTGTGAAGATTTGCAATTCACATTAAATAGATCGCTCCTCGGATCGTGATGCTGTGCGGCGGAGTGTTTTACTTGTGTTACAGTTCGTAAATATGTTCACGTGTATGTTTAAAGAACATCAACTCGCCATCTATTCATTTAGCCAGGTACAGCTTTAATGGCCGATTTCACTTTTTTCTTCTGTTTAGGAAGCGATGTGCTCACGTCGCAACACGCGAGGTTCGATGAACTCCCAGAGCACGCCAGATACTGTTTTGGCAGTTTGATCATTTTATTTAAAGAGTTCATTGACACGATGTATGTAGGTACTTATATGTATACATGGGAATTGACATTGTACTTGGAACAAATTCAAGATTATTGTTTTCATTGCATGATGTTAGCGAATGACTAATGTGTATTTGTGATATAATCTACCGTGTTCATAAAACGATCGATAAGCAGTAAGATGCATAATCTGTGGACTATGTTGGCAACGCTCGTATTATTTGCATTTCAGTATAATGGGAACGAACAAGTTACACTATGAAAAATGACTAGTATACAGGTTTAAAAACAATATGAGCATTAACTTTTCTCTCAGATATGAAGGATACGTGGACTGTACTTGCAACGACGTGCCTTACTCTACAATACGTTTGTTACGAAATTCAGCTTGTTTTCCGGCTTTGTATTCACTTAGGTTCAGTTTAAGATAAGACAACGAATTTCATCAACTAATCATCGGTTATTGGGACTGACAAAATGTACAGTTATAAGAACATACATGTATAGCGTGGCATTGATGTGTGAAAATTCAGAGACAACGATATATTACACAACTAATACAAATAGCTGTACATTTCACTTGTACAATTGTATTACTTAAATTACATTTTTATATTAAACATAAGGCGAGCATAAAGCGAGAAAGCGTCCAAGTGACACATCGAACGCTAAAGTAGTGTATCCGAAACCTGTACAGACACGAGGATTGAAAAAGCGCGCCACAATACACAACGTTCGGACAAGTTTGATAGCCGTCCCGTTCACACGGGCAGCAGCGGTGCACGCCGGCCGGCCGACCGTGCAGATTGCTATCCGTTCAGAGGCCCAATAGTACCCGGCGACTATGTGCGTGAGATGGTTTTTGTATCGCGGTTGTCCTCGCCGAGCCACGTGGGTGCTGTGACTCACGCGACAAACAGGTTTCCCGTTCTCTCACACTGCCTCTACATGTTGGCTTCGCTGCATAATTAAAATCGAGCATTAAAATGAATAGTTTCGTACGATATAGATATACTCGTATTCACATTGAAACGTATCATTTATATCTACACAAAACATAAGTTATGAAATTTGGACTCATTGGAAGAGAATGTAAATATTCCCAAATTAATTTTTAATGCATAATTTTTTTTAAAACCACAATATATACATAATTTTACTTGAATTCAGTCACAATATTGAACATTACTGTATATATATATACACGGCGAGCAGGCGGATGGCCAGTCTGCAAATTCCTTGCGGAAAGGAAACATCTCAATTGTTTTAATGCATTTATTCCTGTTGGCTTGTGTATTAGCAACTGCCGGAAATAATGCATCCTTGTGTTAACGTCCGGATACCGATTGACAGAGGATATGAAACCATGTGAGGCGGCGGTGTCTTTTCATCTTTTATCTTAATAATTAACTTAATTTACACTTCACTATTGTGTTTCGCACATCATTGCAAGTACCTACTTCAAAGAATCAACGACCACATAAAAGTGTTTATAAATTTAACCAGACGTACAAAAACAATTTCAAGTGTTACAATTCACAATATACAAATTAGGGGTATGTTTCTATGACTTCTTCACAATGTATTATCTGATACAGTCATTAGTAACATTAACGACATATCCGTTTGTGTTCTGTTATTTGCACCTATTTAAAAAACGTTACTTCCCGGAAATAAATAAAATTTATACTCCTCATTCTTTCTATTAACTGGCAGTATAAAAACACGTACTGGCTAACATAAGCACGCTGCCCTAAGATTACGAGCGGCACTGCGCTCTTGAACCTCACCTGTATGCCGTGCGACATAAGGTCGACGGCGATGACTCATTAGTCCATTGCGCGAGATGAAATTGTTTGCGCGACCAACAAGCGCGGTAGCAGATAATGCGGTGAAACGTTTAACCGAGCGTTCAACACATTAGTCATACGAGTCATTCATACAAATTTACTTTGAGCAATACATACAAGTGATGTTAACTTGATCGTTTCAATTACGAACGGTATGTGCAATGTAGTGAACAAGTTATGTCGTCATTAAAACGGTTTCGAGTCAGTCAATAGTAGTGTACACTACAAACAAACGTATAATAAAATAGAAAGATCAGAATTTATATTTTAAAAAACCCGTTATCATCGGTATTTACACATGTCTCTCGATATTTAAAAATCATAAACAAAATGATTAATGTGTTGCATAACCAAATCACTAGAAACGTTAACCAGGCAGGCGGCCAGCAGTAGGTACTTAGATGGAGGTCAAGACGTCAGCATTGGAAAAATTAAGGCTGTTTATAATAAGCCGGTATCACAACGCGCTCAAAATATTATGGCCACTGTCAACTATCTTACTTATGAGTTATGAGAATCCCATAATCCCGTAAACATTTTTTTTTTGTATAATAACATCTTTACACAACATTACATATAATCATCTGGCCAAATTAGGCAGAAGTTCTGCTATAACTGATAACAATATAGCTAATAACAATATAGGTAATAAAAATACACAAAAATATCTAAATACACATGTTTAACATATAGTGTTATATTACATCTAGACTGAAAACACTCTCTTCATCGTCTTCTTTCAACATCTAAATATGTATTTGTCCTGGATGGACAACGAGTTTAGCGTCGGCCGTTCGGAACTCAAGTTCACGAACCACCGGACGAGAGTGCCCATAATATAAGACAAAATTCCGTTAAAGACGCGAAATAAATAATGGCTATTGAGTCTATGAACGTTGCGGATTGGTAACTAAACCGATATTTGCATTGGTAATTATACCGCCTCTTACCACTCCAAGGAATGCAATGTAATCACGCTAACGCACGACAAATCAGTTAAATGTAAAATATAAGACTGTGCCGTTTTATGAATACCTACCTACTTCGCTGTAACACAAAAAAAATACCAAGAAATCGAAAGTTCAATACCTTTTGCGTTTCATAATACAATAATGTATTACAATGTGAATTTCTATTCGTAATTATGTTATATGAAAGTGTTATGGGTATATTACGTAGAATTAATTTCGAAATTACTTTTGTCTTTGGAACACTGCATAATAATAAAGCGTTCCTCTTTCTCGAATATTGATTTAAAATCGGTCTGTTCTATTTCACTTGGATATAAGCCTCGGAAAAATAGGCGTTTTTGCTAATAATAACTACAGTATGCGGGTTTTGAATTGCAATATGCAGCTTCTCGCATTGCCTACGTTGCTTTTCCTCGGAAGGCGGGACATTTAACCATGCCGAGGTAGGCTATACTGCGTTCAGCGACTCGCCAGAGCTTCTCCTGGCTTAGGCTACTAAAATAAATATGATTAATATAACACAATTATTAGTAAACTCTAATAGGCGAACGGTTGTGAATAACTTTATTTCATGGCGATAGGCTCCATAGTTGGGCTAGGACTTAAACGTAACTGGTGAAACGTGGGTGTGTACTTTACTCATCTGTCCACCTCTTCGAGGATTATTGGCGTGATTATATTTATTTTATGTCACTGTAAAATATTTTACGAAGATAAATACATGTAACCTGTACCCCGAAGTGGCTGTTACATTGTTATAAATCAATCCCTCCCCTTGTGCTCTGGAAAGTTCTCAGCGTAAATAATGACACATTATTGTATTATGAAACGCAAAAGGCAGTGAATACTTTAAAAATATCTACGTATCCTCACATACTTTGAATTGCATTAAGTTACATCAAACTTAGTATTGCAACAGTTGTGAAAGTGTAACAGGCAGACCGATTTACCGGGCGTTTTTAATACTGCTTTGAGTAGTGTAGTGGAAACAATAAATCTAAGAAACAGCAGGTAAAAGTAAAAAATATATGTATATGTTTTTTCTCTCAGATGCTCATAAATTTCAAGATATTTCATATTATCTTCAAAAAGAAACTGCCGGCATGCAATGTAATTAATTTTACTAATCTGCGACATTAAAAACGTGAAACCTAACGTCACGCCTGTAGTCCCTGAAGAGGTAGAATAAACTTACGTTACTAAATAAACTTACAAATAACTTAAAAAATTAAAATTAAAAAAAATACTTAAAAAATAAATTTACGTTTTAAGTACTTAAATTTTTTGTAAAAATATTATAAATAGAAATAAAAATCAGACATTGAGATTGTCATAAGTGCTCCCGGGTGGACTCGAACCACCAACCTCTCGCTGAACAGACGAGCGCGCTAACCATTGCGCCACGAGAGCTATAGTAGCACTCGCGAATCTTACGTACACTTACGATATATTTGACGTATTTTTTGTTGTATAATAAAAGAAATGACATTATTAAAATTATTATTTACACGGTATTTTTTAATCTATATTATTTATCACATGGCAAGAGGTGTTTTAGTCCGTATTGACAATTGGAGATAATAGAAGAAAAATCGGAGCTATGTTGATGTTTCAAATGTTACGAATTGTTTAATACATAGTACCGAATTATTGAAGAAAATCTTTTTGAATAAATCACTAAATCTAAAACGATTTATAATAAT
>DWDU01003644.1:0-11419 GCA_018245575.1 Jemadia suekentonmiller
CTGGTGAAACGTGGGAGTGTTCTACACTCCTCTGCCTACCTCTTCGGGGATTACAGGCGTGATGTTACGTTTTTAGTGACTTTGTAAATTTCTTACATCTTAAGGTATTTATTCTTAGTTTGTGCATATTTTTTTCGTGATTGATATAAGATGTCACGAAAATAAACACATTATCAAGAAACTAAATACACGTAGGTAATATTTTTTGTGTAACGACTTCCAATTCAGGGACATGAATGAGCACTTTCTCGCTCGGCGGGGTGGGTTGGGGTGGGTTCTTTGTAAGGACGTCATTCACTCTGTGAAATCTATACCTAAACTTGTATAGGTGTAGAGGCGGGGTAGCTATTAGAAATATTTATATAAAGTGTGAAATGATCTAGAAATTTCGATGGTTGTCGCATTGAGGTGATTTAAACAGGTATATATTGAGTATAGGGATGGTTAGTTAATATGATCTTTTGATAAATTATTTATTATGCTGGTCGAAAAAAGAAGTACCTATGTCATAGACAACAAGTGAAAATAAAAATATATTTAACTATCTACATTTAATTAAATATTTACACTTAAATTAAGCAATTTACACGACATAACTAAAGTTAGAATGATTATGATTAACCCGATCAGATCAACAAAGCCAATAAACTTTGCACGGCGCACAGTACCAGTTGCAACAGTCCCGGCAAAAGGCCACCACCAATGCCAATCAGGACATCATCTGCCAGGTCTGTGATACTGGCCACCAAGCTACCCAGCAGACCCTGGACGCTGACCACACTCGTAGTCGGAGTATTAGGGTTCGCACCAGCTGCGTACTCTGGCAGGGATCTCAAGAAGTTTACTATCGCCAAAGCTTGCGAGTACAACTTCAGCAGGGACGTCTCCAAAGCTCCAAGGTCTACTGGTATGCACGCGCTGACGGATGGTGGCAGGGTGTCAAAGATTGAGAGTAGCGAGAGCAGCAGATTGTAGACGTTGTTGAGTAGCGGCAGAAGAACGTTGACTAGAGGATAGACAGCTGGCAGTTGAACGTTATTCGCTGTTACTGGTGTCTGGAAAGAAAATACAATCATCGCAACCTATATTCTAGCATGTCAAGTAGTTTCTTCCGTCCAGAAATTGACTGTAAAGCTACCATGGCGATGCGAAACGCTGATAGTTGGGCTCGAAATATCAAGTCTCGAAGTGTTCCATAGCATTGGTCGCGAGTGGCAAAATACATAACGGAATTTAAATTTTAATCAAGGACAGTTCTAGATGTCCACTGACATTGACAGTCAGTGGCCACTCCACGTGGCTTTGAGTACTTTTACGACTAATTTGACTGATTTTTTTTCTAGTGCTATATAGGGTTTAACATAGATCGACTTCCAGACTATGAGGATTCAATGTGACTGGGAGAAGATATAGTTGATGAGAAGATATAGATTTTAACACTTTATGAGTGAATGGAACCTATTTTAATTATTTACTAAAAGAGTTACGTAAAACGGAACATCACGTCTGTAATCCCCGAACGTTTGTTTATGTCCCACTATTAAGTTGGTACACCGGGCATAATTTCAGACTCCGAACAATCACTACATAATCCAAATTAGAAAAAACTTGTAGTGTCCGACCAGGGATTCGAATCCAGAACTAACCGATCGACAGTCGTGCTTGGAACCAACACAATCAACGGCAGACATTTGAGTTGTTCTTTCTACTCTTTCTTCGCAACTATTAAACTACTTCTTTCAAAATGAAAAAGATTAGACTATAGATTGCGATGTCCAAATCTGGATTATTGGAATTTCCTTTAAAGCGTGTTTTTCACGTAATGTTTTATATAGCGTTTGTATAACGAATAATATTCAATAAGAGAACAGAACAACACTCACCGTTAAATATAAAACGGAAATGAAGAGTATGGCTATTGTAATTTTAGACGCCATCTTAATAACGACCGCTTCAACAATCCGACCGTGTATTTATGCATAAATTATTAATCAACACTTTTTATATTCGTGTTTCAAGTTGACAAATTGATTTAAAATTCATTCGTAATAATTTATGATATCAATATATAGTTTCGTTATCTATTAAAGCAACGTTAAAGGTTACCTAATTCCTACATTGTATGTTCATAGTTACCTAATTTTATATGTACGAGTTACATATCGTTAGGATGATAAAAAGTTATGTGATCGGTCAGCTCCTCAAGGGGTTAAATCGGCTCGGTCATAGGCTTTGGACGTACAGTTAATTTGCAAAAAGATGCTGCTGAGTCCCTAACCACATCGTTTTTATCATAAACTAACTAATAATAAATGATAAGGTTGTATGTTCGTATGTGAATTATATGACCCTTGTTATTCGTTTATAACATTTAAACATGTATTATAAAAGTTTGTAATGTTTTTATTTAAGAATATAATTTGTTTATGAATCCTTTTATCATTCCGCTGGACATTTTGCTAGATATAAGTCTCTTGGAAAGGGCATAGTCTGCCACAGTGGCCAGGTGCGGGTTAGCAGGCTTCACACGCGTCATAGAATAACATCTCGAACACTAACGTTTGCAGGTTTGTCGTGGTTGCATGTCGTCCTTCATCCTTACAGCAAATGATATTTTCCCTTATAACTCACATTTTTTGTAAACAAGCGCGAGTCAGGATATTTTTTTTTATATACAATGTATAAAAAGTACACAACAACGCTTCCTATTTTCATTTCAGTATATAATAAAGTATTAATCTATATGTATATTAAACTATACTATATGTTATAGGCATTCGCTAATTCCACATTTTTTACTGTTGCACAAAAGATATGTAAACATACTTCTCAACACACTTATCTAATTTATAATTTCTAGTAGTGGCTCAGAGTCTGGTAATGTGGCCAGTGTATGGCAATAGGCTAACCTATACCTATAGTGGGACGTAAACGAAACTCGTGAAACATGGGAAAGCACTACACTCCTCTGCCTACCTCCTCGGGGATTACAGACGTGATATTAAGTTACTAAAACTTATAATTTGATATCTCTGTACGAAATAACATAGATCAGTGTCTCTGTTTTGAACGTAAATAGTAGTAACGAGTACGCAAATTCACTTTTCTCTCAGTACTTATATTAATGAAGAAATGTTTTGTTAAGTTGCAATGCGCTTAATAGACTCAAGATCTGTAAAGTTACAGTTGAGACGAGATAATTATGTATAATTTAAATGAAGACAAAGGTTTCACTCAACGTGATTACTTTTGTCCGTTGCGTAGCGAGATAAGTTATAAATTGGGAGAGTTGAGTCATTAATAACGGCCTATAAGTAAGTTGTGTGCAAATTTTTTGATGAGTTAAGTAACAAGTTAAGTAACGTTACATGTTAAACTTAATACGTTACATAATAAGAAGTGAGTGGTGTGTATATTGTTTTCTGGCGAGTTATTTTCTAGTGAGGTAACTTTTTCCTGACACGTCGGCAACTAAACTGTCTGTTAGAACGGAGCTACTCATATTAAAAGCAATTTAGCCAGTAAGCAAATCTTGTCGACGCGTTCTAAACGAGGTGATAAGAGCTTGACGAAGAATTAAATTTTACAACTAAATTCTCACGAAACATGCGTGTGAACGGTACATTTTATTAAATAAGTTCATGAAATTTCTGACTTGAAGCTATTTAACTAATGAAAGCGTGTATTATTACAAGCAAACTTGAGATAACTTTAATTAACAAAGTTACTCACCGTTGCTCTCTCGTTGGCTGTTACTCCTGAAATTAAGGGAGGCTTCTTTGAAAAAGTTTAATTATATATTTTTATAATATATGTATTATAAAAAATAATTATGTATATTATAAAAATATATAATTAAGGTTTATCAAAGCGTATATAGAATTTATCGAAAAGAAATCTTAATAACATGGTGTTATATTACGGTTATTTTATTTTGAAGGGATGCTTGAATACCTTGGTTATGTAGAAAGAATGAATGACGGTAGATTTGTAAGGCGAGTGTAGTCGAGTAAAGTCAGCAGAGGCTAATTTAGTAATACTAACTCGTAAATAGAGGCTGGGTCAAATATTCATGAACAATAGAACTCGTATGGCAACTTTAATGAAAATGGAAGGGGCGAAAGAAATCAGCCAGGACTGTAGCAAGAGGAAATCCTTAATATCTGCCACTCCGTACGGGAAATGGGCGTGATAATATGTATGTACTATATATAAATACGCTTATATGTGGCATTGGCGTAAAATATACAAGGAACGGAATAGTCAAAATAACTCCTTAGCTCCAATGTGATGTGAATTTTCTCATTTGAAAGATTGTTAAAACAAGTACTTTCATTATAATTAAACCTGCGTTCGACATAAAAACTGGTAATCCATATCGGAGGCATGCATATTTCACGCATTCACCTCATGATGCATAAAAGGAGTTTATGGGGAGCATGAAAGGAGCCACCTCGAGCGGCTGTTGTGTCTAATTATGAACATACACTGCCCGGCGCACCTGGACATTGCGACTAATCCTTTCACCACGACGTCTGATCACTCGCGATCAGCTGTCGACTCGACGAAGAAGAAGCCTATGATCAGTATTATTTTACTGACGATACTGAAAACGTAAGTTTAAATTACGATTGCTATATTGATCGTAACATCACGCTTGTAACCCCTGAAGCAGTAGGCAGAAGAGTGCAGTACACACCCACGTTTCACAAGTTAAGTTTACGTCCTACTATGGAATAGGTGTGCCTATTGCCAACAAGCCTATTACGATTGTCATATTGATTGTAATATTACACAAATTACCCAAGTGACACAATATCATTATCGTTGGAATACGATTGCATCGTTAAACAAAGTTTACACAATTCGGACTGTAGTTTGTACAAGCGGTATGATAAATATCGGTATAAAAGTATTTATTGTCGATTTATTGTACTTACCAATTTATTTCAGTGGGGGAGAATGAGGTCGAAAATAGTGTTTTGTTTATGTGCGGTGCTTTGTTTGGTTAGTATGTGTGATTTAGTGTGAACATTATAATTCAATCGTGATGTAATTAATAATACGTGACGGAAATATTATCAAAATATTATAAAGTTTTATAAATACATTAAAAAATACCCTTTATTATTATGAAATGTCTTAAAAAAAGAAAATTAAAACACTTAAGTTAAATTTAATATATTTATATAAAAACGTAACATCACGCGTGTAATCCCCGAAGAGGTAGGCAGAGTGTAGTACAGTCCCAAGTTTCACCAGTTACGTTTATGTCCCACTATGGAATAGGTGGTGAGCCTTTTGCCATGCACTGGGCACATATCCAGACTCCACTATTAGAAAATCTAAATTAGAAAAAATCTATAGTGCCCGACCCGGGAATCCACCCCAGGACCTCTTAATCGGCAGTCGCACTTGCTATTAACACGACCAACGAGGCAGTCAATTGATATTATTTATATTATTATAAAAATAGCTTGTTATGTAAGATAAGAACACCATTCCGTTCAAATATTTCTGTTTAAACAGTTGGACATCAATTTTAGTTTAAATCCATTCTATATTTCAATTTCACACATTGTTGTTCCATTTTCAATTTCAGATTCAAAGCAGCGAGGCAATGATCCCAGCGTATTCAATATCGGCATTGCGTCTAGCGTTCGACGAGATTTCGAATATTCTGCCAATCGCAAACCAGCTCGCGTGCTTGCTGATACCGTTTCTCATAAATTTAATAAACAACTTGAACAATTTATCAAACATAGTACAAAATTTGACACCGGCAATATTGCCATACTTCGGTTGCACGTTGCCCCTGTTATATGCAACGTTGACGGATTTAGCATCTGTTCTGTTTTTGTATATAAGTGTATTAATATCGCTCTTCCGATCCAATGTACTGGCGGCTCCGGGTTTATTAATTACTCTGGTAACACAGATTCTGAACATCGTGCTTGGATTGCTCACAGGGCTATCAGATGGAACTGGCTTATTGTCAGGCCTCATCAAACTTATTACTAGCGTGCTGGTAGAATTAGAAAAACTGTTAATTTAACTTAATAGATATTATTTACGGTATAGTTTAGCTTTATTATTATTTATGAATAAACTTTTACAATACACGTTTGTTTATTTTATGTTTGTGGGTTTCATATTTTGTTGTTATCTAATAGAGACTAATGTATACGTTCATTAGTATGTACATTTGATAAATATATTTTACGAATTGAAAATAAAACTAAAAAATTATTAAAATTAGGTGTTTACATTATCATTTAATTAAAGCTGGAAGATAATTATTTTGGGGCAAGCTGAGAACCTTGCGTGATGGGGCTTATAGAGGGACTGACGATGATGGGGCATTTTATTTGACCCCATAATTTTTTTTAAAGGACATGATGCGTCATATGATGCAATAAATAATTTTATCTGATATTGTGTTATATTACGCATGTCGTGTAAGAACAGTAATAAAATAAATAATAAACGTAAGTTTCGTAAAAGGACCGGATGAGATGGTAGTAAAACTGACACATTGCGTGCACATTGAAAGCAACACTAAGTGTATGACCTTGTGTCCTAAAAAGTCTTATTAGCTCTTAGTTTTACAACCCCTATTCTAATAGGTACTTAGAGGACAGTAGGAGTGTTCATTAAAGTCTTGGGTTAACTTTTTATTAGACTTTGATTTTGTATTTTTTACAGTAAATCAGGTGTCTACCTAGTTTTTTATTGTATTCATTATACATATAGCTCAGATATGTACATACATATATATAGGCATAGATTTTTGACTCACGACACTGACCGACATAAGACATTGCCATTAACAGTCTTATTCCTAGAGTCCTATTCGAGGTCGGTTGCATTAGTGGACACTCGTGACTGTTGTGCTCATTTGGTTCTCTTTTCTCTTATGCTCGTATATATTTCTAAGCAATAATGTGTAGTGACCTACAAAACTTTTGGGTAACTACAGCAGTATACACATTTATTATACATCTACAACATATCAAGTTGTGTGAGTCAACGCGAACTATCATAAACTCGGTTGATATAAAGTTAACAGGAATAACAGTTTAGTGATGGAATTTTCCAACTTCAATAAGATTGAAATTAACGAAATTCGTTTCAAGTTTCTTTTCATTTTGTCTTCTGCTGTGAGAAATACAAGGTGAACATGTTGAAATTAAATTAATTAAACTCGTTGTTTCTAATAATCCCTTAATATTGTCTTAATAGCGTCTTAATAGACGGGTTTGGAATAGTTTAAAGATTATTTATGATGTAAAAAGGGGTATATTTTTTTAGGTTGTTAAATTCGGTATTCCAGACCAGTGTTTCTACCATTTATTTGCCGCTAAGAAACAACGTTTGGATATATTTGTATATGAGGCACATAAGTACTTAAAATTAAATAAAACCTGTTTCAAATCCACCTCGCCTCTCGAAGTTGCCATTTTTTTAAATTACAAACATTTATGCAAAAGTTCTTCCGTTCTGCCATTTGTAGTTTTTAGTGTTTTCTTTGTATAATCTGCTATTAACCAATTACAACAATTATGACTGAGTAACAGTTGGCGTGTTTTATCTCAGTTTGGGTAGAGATAAATTACCAGATAAATCTCAATTATCAGTCCCTTATAAGAGCAAGTAATAATAATTGTCACGTATTAGGAATAAAAACCTAAGTGATTCGGTGTTACCATTTTTTTGTTTTTTATTTTTCTTAGTAATGTTTAAAAATGTATTATTGTTTATTAATTTTGAGTGGATGGTTTTTACTGGAGTTGGTAAGATTTTTTTAGTATCATGTAATATAACTTAGTATTTGCCTACCATCAACAATAATTTTGTCTTTTGTTCGAATATTGAATGCGGGGTTCCTCTTAGGATGAGACGGGTGAAGGCTTTTACGCTGGTCATGCGTCCGTTCACAGATATTGTATGCCTAATAAGACAATGTTCAGATATCGCTAGACATTTTACTTCACCGTTACAGCAAAATATATTTAATCTTAAAGATGCTATAGGTATCTTTATTAAGAAATGGGCATCAGGATGTAAATTTATGGCCATCGAAATGGGAGGCTGTATTCAGAATAGTTGGACTTTTACTGGTCATAATATTTTGATCTTTATATGGTCCTTATATGTTAATATTGCCAAATGTCTGGATACTGGTAGCAAACAGAACTTTATAGATACTAGATGGCTCATTTCAAAAATGTGATAATGGCAATTAGGTGCTTTAAAAAGCAAATAAATAATAAGGTATATCGTCTTCGTATTGAACGTCTTCTTATGAGTAGGCAAGCCCAGATCGCGTCGCGCACCACCTCCTTTCGGCAGAGGTCGGCTGCGGTCGGCAGTGATCGTCGGTGAATCAAATGCGCGCGAATTTTACATTTGAAACTTAGGCACGAATAGGAATAACTTACTTAATAAAATTAAAATGTTACGTAAAAATATTGTTGGATGTGAATAAAGTTATTTAACTACATCATCATCAGCTTATTCCCGTCAACTGCATGACATAGGCCTCTCCAATAGCACGCCACTAAGCTCGATCTTCAGATCTTTGCATCCAACCGCTGCCAGCCACTTTGCGTACATCGTCACTCCACGTAGGCGGACGACGTCCTACGCTACGTCAGCCAAGGCGTGGACTTATTTATTTAACTTATAAAATGTATTTGATGAGAACAAGGACGTTTAACAAATAAAATGCAGGTATTTGATGAGGATGATGATAATATGTGTGGTGTATTTTTAACTGTATAAATGTGATGTATGCGGTTATTACACTTATAAATCATTTGTACCTATTTGTTACAACTATAATGTTAAAAATAAACAAGTTGTAAATTTTCAGATCACAGCTAATCCTCTGGTGCAGAGTATTCCATCGTGGCCTTTACACACACCAACACATTACCAACAAAATGTTTATCAACCTTACAGCGAAGCCTTCATCCTCCAGCCGAATAATATCGTTCCTTATCCGCAGCAAATTGTGGTTCAAAATCCTTTGTCATATACATCCACACAGGAACTGTTCCTACAGGACCATATGGACAAGTTCTTATGGGATAAACTATTGTCAAATCCTACTATTAAAAGTATAATTGATCCAAACAAAAGTATGAAAAACAAAGACGCTAATAAAATGCAAAAAATTTCACGAAATCCGTGCATAGGAGATATTGTTAATAACTACATCATCATACCACCTGAATATTTCAATATAAATAAAACAGCTCATAAACAAACAAATAAACGAGTAAACGATCATTTAAAAGACCCAATAAAAGATAATAGTGGTCGAAGTTTTAGAAAAAAGGAGGTATTTAACAAAAATAATATCAAAGACGATGTATTATTGAATAACATAGAAACACAAAGTGGAAAGAAACATTTAAATACTGCACGTGGAAAGTTTCATTCTGCGAACATTAAATGTTACACGTCAGCAGAAGTTTTAGAAGACGTAAATCGTAAAATGAAGATAAATAATGAAAATAATAAGGAACGGATTAAGAGTAATAGAAAAAATGCAGTGAAATCGGCAAAACTGAGTAAAACTTGTGATAATAATGTAGATAATATAAAGCCTAGGAAATTAAAAAATAATGAAGCCAAAAAAAAATTACCGGAAAGTGAAAATAACAATAATACTAATAAGATAATGGAGTGCACTAATACTAAAACTACAAAAAAAAGGAAATGCAAACAACAGGAATCAGACTCGGATAATTGCGATTGTAATAAAAACGCTGATTTACAAAAAACACATTGTAAAACAAAAACAAGAGAGAAAGTTACAGAAAACTGTGACCTAAATATCGATGACCTATTTGATTTAAAGCAAGATTGCATTGATTTAGAAAATAGACGAACAAGAAATTCTAAGAATGATGCGGCAATGACGGATTTGCATGACATGTATTCAAATGTACCAGATGATATAACTCGAAATTACGCTTGGTATATGAACGATCTTTTTTCTAATCCCATGGTAGCTAATTCTGATTTAGATTTGTTTTCTGGAAACAACATGTACCCTTATGATCTTAATCAATTTTATAAACTGCCTCAGTACTCTAATACAGATGTAAACAAAACAAGTGGAAATAAAGCAAAAAGTAAAAATACCAAAAAGAAGAAGAAGAAGAAGAAGCAAAAGGGGAAGAATTCTACCAAAAATAAAAAGGAGTCAAATGTTGCTAGTGAAAAAAATGCAAATGCTCCTAAAGGTCCAAAGAAAAAGGAACCTGAAAAGGCCACCGATATTCAAAAACTCATAATTGATAAGAATGAATCTATTGAAAATACAACTCAATTAAATAAGAACATTCTTACTAATAGATCAGACACTTTATCCACTGAACAGATAGGAGAAAATTTAAAATTAATTAAAGAACCTGCTGAATATATTCAGATAACCGATATTCTGAACTCCTATAATATAAGTGAAAAGGTAAGCAGTAGAAAAACTCCAAAAAGAGAACAAATTGAGATTACGGAAATATTTGAAAACCAAATACCTGAATCAGTTAATGCATTTAAAGCAAACGAGGATAACGATGACAAATTTCAAGGCAAAGAAAAAGCATATGACGAATCGCAATTTGTTGCAGATTCATATGAATTTGAACAAACTCCAGAAATAGAAGAAGAAATTCCTTATGTACTGGATTTTAGTATACTAGAAGATTACTATCCCGATTTCACAAAAGATAATCTTGCTTATTTAGTAAGCAGTGAAGAATCTGACGATCAAAATGTTCGTGATAGATATTTTTATACGACCGATAAAAATATTGAATCACAAGAAAATTATCGAAGAATACCAGATCAAATTAGTGCTTCTAAAGGTAGGATAAGTTATAAAGATACTGAGGCAGATAAAGATTCATTGATAGAGAGTAATGTTGGTAAAAATCGTGCAAAAGTAAATCGGGAATCAGAAGAAATCGTTTTCAGGACACCTCCGGGCTTAGATTTTCCAGATTTTATAACACGAAAAATAAATACAAACAGACAAGAGCCCACAGAATATTTTTATCAACATAATTATGATGATGAATACGACAGGTTTAATTTCGACAACAGTACGGAAAACTCTGAACTGTATTTCAAAACTTCAGGCAAATTTGCACAGCCAGTAGATCTTAAATCAGGGAATGTAGTCGAAACTGTTTACGCGCGTTCGAAAGTAGTTAAGTACGGGCAAAGTCAAGTGTCTGAGAAAACTTTGAAGCCAAAGGCAAGTGGCCATTTTCTAGATGTCCCGGAAAGTGCATTTCAAAATGATAAAGACAAAACAATAGTCATAGCTAAGTCGCTAGGCCCGAACGACAATTGGTAATGATTAGAATAAAATGTAGTAATAAAGTGTAATAAATAAAGTGTAGTA
>DWDU01003645.1:0-11417 GCA_018245575.1 Jemadia suekentonmiller
GTAACTGGTGAAACGTGGGAATGTTCTACATTCCTCTGCCTACCTCTTCGGGGATTACAGGCGTGATGTTACGTTTCTCCAAAGGGGATTTTTTTTCCAATTATACAATAATAATAAGGATAATAGTATTATAACAGAAAGATAACTATAATCGTAGATACTATAGAAGAAAGATAATTTAACTGCTAATCCAATTCGAAATTACAAGTACGAGGCGTATATTAACTAGAACCTCAGATATAATGTGCGAAATTAGACAAACGGAGAGAGAATTGCGTTTCTATGTATTCTTTTGTTAGGCATCAAACTTAATATTAACAATACTGAGCTACCCGGCGCTGGCGAGGTTTTACATAGGAGTGAAATAAACATGATGACGAAGGTCCCGACAGCTTCGGCCCGGGGTTGAGCAGTTTATTAAAGGATGGATTCAAGTGGAAAGTGGCTCCTGAATAAACAAGTGGAGGATGCGAGCGCTGGATGAAATTGTTGGATTGTTTCAAACTTTATTATAACCGCTCCTCCACACTGGGCAATTAAATAGAAAATAGTTTTAATGAGAATTAAATATCAAACACGTGTATTAAGAAAGCGGTGAATGTATTATAAGCAAATCACGGTCATGAGGGTAGAGATATTTAGTAGTCATTGCTCTTTTCAAAACCCCCCAGTGAGGATACCTGTTTGATGATGCGATGATAATTTTAATTGGTTTCCATTTTTACGCTTTTATCGTAGGCACTGTTTGTACAAGTTCATTAAAATATTTACAAGGATTTATGTTTAAATATGTTTGTGTCATATTATGTCAGGTTTAAGGCAATATTTATTGTAAAACAATTTCGTCAAATCGATAGCTGCCATCGTTTTTGATGGATCGCACCGTATCGATGGCATTTATGTATTAAGTTACGCCAAAAAAAAATATTCACTCTACAGTTTATTACGATATAGGGTTCGATTCCCGGGTCGGGCACTACTAAAATTTTCTAATTTAGATTTTCTAATAGTGGCTCGGAGTCTGGATATTTGCCTGATGCATGGCAATAGGCTCACCACCTATTCCATAGTGGGACGTAAACGTAATTGGTGAAACGTGTGAGTGTTCTACACTCCTCTGCCTGCATCTCCGAAGATTACAGGTGTGATGTTACGTATTTAAATTTTACCGTTCGGTTTACCTCTTCGGGGATTACAGGCGTGTTGTTACGTTTTTTTTCTCGTTCCACACTCACGCGTTTGTTTGTTCTAATTCCAATGTAACAAAAACCTTGCTTGAATTTCAGTTAAAACGCTTTTTTGTACTATAATGAATACCTTACCTAAAGCTTCACCCGAATTTAATATTTGACGCGTTAAACAAAGAAAACCACACGACCCGAGCTCATGATAAAGCCTCATTAAAAGCATGAATGATTAGTTGCGTACCAATTTTTCTTACGAGTTATTTTTGTATTATATTATTTCTTAAACCTTTCTTTTTTAATGGATATTAGCTCGCGTTGATTGTAACATCAGCTTGTGGTATGCGAGATGTAGCGTAGTGGGAAATGTAGATCGCGCACCTAGAAAATATCAGTTCACTCTTGTCTTGAATAATTCCAGGTTGTACGAATAGGGACTGCTTCCTTGGTCGTGTTGGTGGCAAGCGCGACTGGCGCCTGCTGCAGTCGAGGCCAGCGACTTGGAAATTTTTATTTCTTTCGTTGTATTACAATTGTTGTAATAGAACGTTGCGTACTGGCTACCGAAGCAATAGTTAGCTTTGAACTCTGTTCTAAGTATAGTTTAATTTCGCTATGGATTTAGAAGGGGAAACAATTGAATGTGCTCAGAAGACATTACAATTCCGCGCCAGTACGTCTCGCGCACGTGTCTCGATTTGTTCTGTACGCGTACACAGCGTTAGGTTCTATCGTTCGAAACGTAACATATATCTGGTACATGGCCGTGTACGCATAGTAACATGTACTATGTTGACACTATCTCGCTCACCACCAGGTGAGATTGTATCTAACTTCGAATTTATACGTATTTAAAAAAACTGTTTAAACTAAAATTACTGATATTCCCCGTAACTCCCATTTCCTTTAGTCGCATTACCAACAGTATTGACGAAATAGCTTATTAACAAATTGTACTAATTTTATTGTTTAACGTTTCATGAGTATTTATAAACGTGATTGAGAATGTATCAGCCTAATTCGGTGTTTTTTCAGGGCGGGATAATTAGTTTCCGATCTATTGGAAGTTATTATTATTGTTACATTATCACGCCAGGTCTCTTAAGAGGTAGGCAGAAAGCACTGACCATGCCCTTTCTCATTTTTACACCTATACTATCCTATGCACAAATCATCTTCCTAACATCTGTACTAGTTTCCAACCTATACGATGTCCTTCTTAATACTCTCACGTGCCACTAAACTTAAAGAGTTAATGAGGATGATATGTTTAGTCTTCGAAATAGTAAGTTGCCGTTAGATTAACTTGTGTACACATACGAGTCGAGTGGAGTACTCGACATCTGACACGTTGCCAGTTATAAATCTCAACCGAAGAGATAATGGCTAATGTAAACATGTGTTCTGTGACGATATGACGTAGGTAGCCATGTTGTAGTCATGTGTCAATTTGAGAGTGATAAATCCGTTTATTTTTTTTTTATTTCGCAATCCAATGTGATATGTGTGTGTGTGTTTGTGTGTGATGTCATACTTTGCCAATCATTATGCCGAATATGAGGTACAAAAGATTTAATTGGCACGAATAAGATCACTGTTCGAACAAAGAAGGGAACAACTGCTAGTGTCTAATAATATATGTATGTATGAATGGCTCAGTTCTGTAAACGTAGGCGCGAGATTAAACTTTCCCTCATGATCAAACTCTCGTTATATCATTAATCATTCAAATATTCTATCTTTATTTGAACAGGCATTATAAGTATTAGGTGCTTCCGGGGTGCATTTAGACTTGCGTAGTAAAACAGTTTTGTTTTCTCAAACATTGTTATTTAGTATGTACAGTATGAAGAGTGCAAACATATTATGTAGGTGAGTAATGTACTATACATGTAACAATTAATAGCTAAGAACTTAAGATGAAAATAAAAAGTAAAGGCATAAATAAGTGAAGTAAATAAAATAAATAATAAAAAAGAAAAAATATTATGCACTCTTTCAAGAATCACATTTTACTTACAAGCCAACGTAAAGCCTCTTCAAAGCCTATAAAGAAGGAGAAGCGGGCAGCGGCAGGCGCCGGCTAAATTATTAAAACTTCAGATTCTCTACAAACGCACCTCCGCTCACTCAAAGGTATTTCAGCCTCCACGATTATTAAGGATATCCCCCTAATCCGGTAAGCTTGTTATAAATTCAACACATATTCTTGTTGTGAAGTTGGGATGGGGGCGTGTATCTAAATATTTGAAGTAATCGCAAATTACCTTACTCGTATATAAGCCGAAATAAAACCCAACAAGTACATGTAAGTAAGAACTTCGGCGAGGGTTCCGTACGCTGTTGTTAAGTCGACTGGAGTATAAATATTTGCCTCCATGTTAAATAGGATTAAGTATATGAAAGTAATTATATATTTATCTTTATCTGCAAATCCGATGGAACCAGGCAGCTACTCGTCTCGCCCTCGTCTCGTTATTAAATAAAAAATCTGATGTGTGTATCAATGTTTTAAATGTTTGAAAAACAACGATACTTAAGTTATAAAATACTACATAAACTGGGCCCGTTGCTCCAGTGGCTCGTGAGCACACCTCTGAACTGGGAGCCCTAAGTTCGGTTTGGACTCGGAAGAAGTATTTGTGTAGTGCGCCATATTATTTGTTCTGTACCTGGGTGAAAGAAATATCTAATAATATACGAGTGTAACATGTATTGAGAAGTGTGGTCACCATAGCTTCCTGGTTTTCTTCACCTGGGATATCTCATCGTAGTACCTATGACATACGTCTCAAATACTTTAAAATTATGTCACTTAACAACCGTCGTCTGCTATTAAGTATAATGTTTCCCAAAAAACATATCTGGAAACATAGATTGCAGTCACTTACTGCAAAAGATAAATATAAACGTTCCTTATCAATATCCACGACATGCCTTAACCAAAGTGTTCAGTGTACCTCCAAGCAGAACTCGTCTCTTCAAAAATTCTCCGCTGTGTAGAATATGTAATGAATACAACCGAGCACGTGCATCAATTGTAGACATTGATATTTTCCACGATTCGTGTCTTTCGATTAAAAATAAACTAAAAACTTATTTACTTAGTAACTAAATTGAATTAACTCTTTCAACATTTTGTAATTTTTTGCAAACACTATTGAACATTCTATTGTATTATTGTCACAATAAGCAATAACATGTCTGTATAATTACGAGAATGTTGTACATACTTATAATTGGCATGTATATAAGGTTTATTATTACTGTAGTATTCATTTTGTTGAAAATGTGATGTATACTATGCTGTTTGTATGTCTAAATAAATAAATAAATAAATAAATAAATACTTATCTCTCACAAGTCATAACAGATTGCAGTTTTAATCAGTGCTGTTATGCGGTAGTTTAAATGCAATTTAATTACGAACTAATATTTAGAAGCGTTGTACATACATATGTATAGGATTATAAAGCATGAAGCTTGTACTGTCTGTGTAACTTCAAATCAGAAGGGTATCTATGCAATGCATCAGGGTAAATGTTCATATTATGCATAAAAGGGTTTTGCGGCAGAAATACGGAAAAATAACCAGTTTAAAAATTGGTCATTTATATAACAATTACATTGTCAGTTGGAGTCTATTATTATTATTAAATTAATCATTTTCCTACTCATTGTACAGTTTTTTTTATACATTTTTCCACTGACGGAAAATGTACTAACTAGGCTTTATAATCGCACTTTATTGGGCCTGCTCAGTACTGAACAATGATAGATAAGTGAAGAAATATTGTCAACGATTAGTTTATATGTGGTGTTAGTAGTGCGCGTGGTGTCTGTGCGAGCGGCGGCGGTCACCTGGTGCGGGTGGAGGCGAGCGCGGTGCTGGCGGGGCGGGTCGCGGTCGTGCGCGCGCGCACCGCTCATGCTACGCCGCGGCGCATGCCCCACGACGCGCGCCCGCGCTGGCCACCGGCAACAGACACACAAACAATAATAATAAACATATGCTTCAGATCCAATGAGGTTTAGGGTTCGGGTTTCAGATTCCATCCCCTATTCCATAAGACGCGTAACATAACATGTGGAAAGTGCTAGTAATACACTCCACTGGCGACCCCTTTGGGGGAAATAAAACGTGACGGTGTGTTATGCAATAACATTTAAAAAGTTAAAACAATTTTAATTTTAAACATATCGTGGATATTTATTAATAAGATTAAATATTATATCAGCTTAAATCAGATATGATTGTTCGGGATAGCCCGCGCGACCTTATTTGAATGTATCCGTGGACTTTCTCTAAGTTCTACAAAATTTTAGGAAGCTCGTCAGGTTTATAACAATAGAGTAATTTGACATTCGATGCTCTCTAGCCACACCTTGACGGAACTGGTACGATATTATGATGATAATAATATTTTACAGACACCTTAACCTTGATTTAACTTAATTAGATGCGAAACAAACCACGGCATTAAATCATATTTTAAAGTATGTGGTTCACTAGGCCGACGCTACCAATTTCAGTTTTTGGCAAGTCAATCATTAATTAATCTGAAATTATTGGTCGTAAAAAAGGCCTTAAAAAATTATAATTAAATATGTTTCTCGCTACAGATCATTAGTATGGATAACTGTAGTACGATGTTTATATAAAGTCACCGAATTATTTTAGAAACGGGCCCTGGCCAGCCCGGGCGTCGAACCGGGACCAAAGGTTAACGGCGACAGTAACATTTGAAAGTTGTTTGTCTGGCTGTCCGTGATGTCGTGCGTCTCCATGATCTTCGATTACAGGGTCACGTGTATATGTATTTTCGGATGGACCGTGGATAGCACTGGATCGTAAAACTTTTGTGTGTAAAATTTTCATTATTATCATTATATTATTCCACCACGTCCCTTACGGGACGGGCAGAGATCAGCGAGTGTCAAATTGCTAATTGTCGAGTGCTCCTTGCAGGTGCGTTATGTATTGTATAAGAAAAATTTAATTCGGTCATGTCAATTTCAGTAACGACAACATTCCATTTCCAATATGCATTCAATTTCATTCCTCCGCCGCTACGGAAAACGAACTGTCATTTTAACGTTGTATGAATGCAACCAAATTGTAAAGACCCCCCTCGCCGCCCTTCGCCATCGCACGGGGCAGAATGTAAGGGGTTGAATTTCCGCTTTCGGAGGTCTAAATATAATTTTTGCTGCATTGCCACTCGAGCTCGAGCGCACTCGGTCAAGGTCAGCCTTCACAAATAACTGACGAAAGGTGAGATATAATTAGTTGGAAAATTTGTACTGATTCTACTTCCGTTTGGTTGAAAACTCTATTTTGTCCACATATCTCGAAATATTTTGTAGTATACGTTAATTGTATTGAACATAATATGTATAAGAACATCTAAGTTTTACATCGAAATTATTTTGTTATTAAAAATAATTTTATAATGTATAAATAAACCATCTGAGAAGATTTTTAGTAAAAATATTAATAGGCTATTAATTTATTTCTTAAATCCCAACTACCATATTTTATAAAAACAAAAGAAATCTAGCAATTTGTATTCAACATCAATTTTCCTTAACTCTACCTTATTTCAGTTTTACTAACTACACACAATTGATGATGGTTCAAATTATGATTACAATTATTAAATAAACCCGTCCTTATAAGTCCAATATTAATAATAATAATGAAAGCAATGATATAGTAGGAACATATTGTTGGAAAACATTCATGACGCAAAGCTCAAGGCTGGCACATGCGCAGTGAGCACGGCCCTGTAATTGTATCAAATGATGTATTTTTTGTTCATTTCACATCGATTTCCACTGTTTTTACTGACGATAATTTAATGACATATCATTGTAAAAATATATAAAGCTGGTGACACATCTACTGAATGCCCCGTAACATTTTAACAGGTGTAATAACGTCACAATAGGATAAAGGGGCACTGCAGCTTCACTAACATATCGGGATAAACCATTATAAGTAAAACAGAGGATACTAGGCGTATTATATACTAAGATATGTCTTCGGGTAAAGCACGACTATATTTCCAAACAATCACAATGAGCTGTTATCATTGATAAAACCAGGTTACGGCGACGCGAATGTAAACTGACGAGACACAGCTGAACGTGTCTCATTCTACTTACACTATACGCCGCAGCGACAATGTCCCGACAAACACCGCACCGAGTCACAAATGTTTATCACAATGTCACACTGAATGCACTTTTTTACTTAATTTTCACGGCGCCCGAAAACTGCAGGCGCTATCACTGTGACATTTGTCATGTGCGGCACTTTCGGGGCACTTCGGGGCAATTCGTACATCTCCGGCGTTGCCCGAACGCTCTCGGCAGCGCTCGTCCGGTATTGATCGACCGGAGACGTGCGGCGCCCGGCGGCCGGTCGCCGGTGGCGCCCCCGCTTGGCGCTAATGAAACCTGATGGGTGTCCATTATTTAGCAGCATCCAACACTGTGGTACGCGAAATTAATGGCCTCTTTATTGATTTATTGCACGCGAAATTAATGATAGATCACAGAAAATTCGGTTTAGTTTTAATAAAACAAGGTCGATTTTTTTCTGTTTTATCTTTATAACTACTAAATGAGCACGTTATCCCTGTAATCCCTAAAGAGGTAGGCAGAGGAGAGTAGTACACTCCAAAGTTTTACCAGTTACTACAAAATGAGCAATTAGTCAACTTAGTCACACTAGCAAAATTATGTTAAGTTTCATGTGTAAGAATAATTTAATGACATACAATCACAATTATATTATACATGTATATAAGTAATCATTTTTTAATAAATTCCGTTACTACTCGGAGTTTGTCGGAAAATGACGCACAATAAATTGAAACAAAATAATTGAATCGTTCTTGTACTTAATGGCCATATAAGCCATTATACAGTACCATGCCCGTTCGTGCGTTGGCGATAGAGGACCAGTATAGAACAGTTGGTTTTCACCTATTTTAGGGCTAATTGCGCCATTAATCATTTACTCCAGCCGTTCAAGTTTTAACCAAACTACTAATGCCGGAAGCCGTAAAGCGATCTAGACTATAACTTTAATTAAGAGCTTAAAATGCTTAAATTATACTGTGTAAACATCGCACTCCTTGTACTATGTTTTATATTTGGGAATGGTTTTTCTTTCAACATTCTGCAATGACTTAGTTACTCTTGGACTAGCTAGACTCTACATGACAATAAAAATCTAACTTCATGGGCAAATTTAATATTTTCTCGGAACTAATAAATTGCATAAATAATAATATAACCTGTGTAAAAAATAAAACTAATTACATAAGTATCCGATTTAATGTTTAGTTTTCTATGAAATATTTAAATTCCTAAAAATTAAATGTTACTTAAGTCACAATTTACTACACTTGTTTTCCGTTGAATTCGTAGTGCCCCATTGTTATTAAACTAACTTTTTCTCAGTCCACGGGCTAATTGCGATGTTTTTCATGAGTCCAATCAGCCCCGTCATGACCCAACTAGACTTTTGCCGGAAGACTCAGCCAGTGTCTTAGTGAGTTTAGTGCGTGTTCACTGCCAACTATAAACGACTACAATGAGATATTATTCTTATTTTATCAAATAATGTTAGTAATAAAACACTACAAAACTATAAATACGTATACATTAAGATCAGGCCGGAAGATGATGTCGGCATTGATCTTACAAACGAGTATATTTGTCTTGCCGAAAAATAAACAACAAAAAAGCCACGAGTGGCGGAACGTCGTGATGACCAATCTGCTAAGCTATTGACCCCTTATAAACATGTAAATACTCTATTAACATAAGCTTGTTTTGTTAAATCTTCCGTTACCATTCGTTCCAAGTTAAAAAAAATTAAAAATAAAACAATTAACATAATTAAGAAATCAATACTCGGTATCATTTTATCAGAACCGTTCTATTTCCACTGAGTTCGTAGTTCGGCGTCGTTATTGATGCGCTAGTTTTTCTCTGTCCGCGGGGCTAATTGCGCCATTTTTCATTTGCCCCGCCCGCCCCGTCGTGACCCAACTAGATTGTTGCAGGAAGTCGTGGAGCGATTAAAGTTGTTAGCTTAGTAACATAAAATTGTTTATAGCTATAACGCAAAAGTTACTCAACAATGCTGTTTACATTACTTTTAACCCCATTCAGATCGTCGACTGTAATAAAGGTCAATCAAATGAAATCGTTTCAGCAACTGAATTAGTCAACTAAAACAGGCTACTCGTCCCACTAAAAATACATGAAGCTGTTATCATTTACCATAATCATTCCCAAAGTATTGAGGACTTCAATAACTATTTCAGCACAAAACTCAACTTCGTAGAAAACTTGCCAAATATAAGCTTACAGAAAACAATTATATTATTCCAAACAATGACATTGTATTATTGGTTATGGAGTTTTTTTCGCCGCTTCTTCTCCATAGCGAGGCATCTTCCGAAACGGAGGTAGCATCATTTTGACGTACAAAAAGTGTTCTAATGAACCAATTTTGATGACATTTAAATTTGAATTTGAATAACACTATACTAAATAGACAGATAGCACGTGTTTCCAAATGTCCAATATACAAATGCATATTTAAATGCACGTACATATGTACAGTATAGATTTACGAATACACAAGTAAGCACTTTAGTACTAGGCAGTATAGGAACTCTATGTCAATTAACGCAATGAACAGCGACGGCTACCCTCAGCGAGGGTGAGTCGCAGCCAAAATCACGGCCCCCGGAGCCCTCCCCCGCGCACCGTACTTAGGTGTGCTGTGGCCCCCGTCGATCGATGATCATTATTCATTGTCTGTGCAACTAGACTCGTTACAGGCAACGTTCAAAATTGTGCTCTTACAAATATAGAGCCGTGAAACAGAATCAAGTTTTAATATCACAGCGAGAGTAACATATCATGTTTATATGCACTCTACCTGTCCGAACTTATATCTAATCCGTATGTACTATATTATATGTACTATGTATGTACTATAAAAACTATAGAATCTTAGTAACCACTATATTTAACGCAATAAATCACATACACAAATTTTAATCATATGCAATCTACACAGAAGGCATAATGTATCTAATCACCAATACTGATCGCCCTTTAAATTTTCAAATATGTAGCTTGTATATAGTACATGTCGGAACGCTATTACAATAGTTACTGCAGCTCAGAACGGACACCACTGTGATATTCTACAGCACATCTGTCCCAAGCTTCCAACTTGCGATACCATGTTAAAAATATACCTTTACATAAAATTTACAAAGATGGAGTAAATCAATATTACGATAGAAAAAACAATTTGCTGTAAACGAACGTAACATAATACGTCATAGAATTAATTCCACAGAAATTGAACCATTCCATTCATGGTTCTAATTACTTGTTATAATAACTTCGTGCGAAGATGAAATTGATTGGTTACCTCTATTGAATATCAATGTTGGGGTGTTTTGTGTACATTACGAAGGTACAGCACGTCGTATCGACTACTGTACCTACTATTTCACTTATTGTATAGAGTTACTTAGATCACCACGACAGATTTCTCATAGGATAGGCAGAGAACACCGAGTAGTGAATGTTTCTACCCTTACACTGCTGACGTGGTTAGATTACCACGCCAGGTCCCCTATTGTGGTAGATAGGAAACACTGAGTGGGAAATACTTTTACCCTCACAGTACTGAAATGCTTCCAAATTCACCACTCTGTTCAGACCCGCGCCGGTTCCGGCGACTACAGTTTTATCTCAGTCATCATCAGCCAGTACCTGACCTATAGTATAAAGCAGTCTATTTAAACATATAAAATGAATCAACTCCAGATACAAGAAACTTCAACATTTCATTGATCTAGAAAATATACATATATTCCGAACGGCTTGCGTTATGGCTGCAATAAATAACTTGTTAATAGTAAACGTTTATCGTTGAATACATTTAACCAATCGATAAAACATCCAGTAATGTTCTTAATGTTCTAACTATTCAACTATGCTATAGAGGAAAGAAAATCTTTTGGAGTATTGATTTTATATTTGTATTTTCAATATTTTAACAAGTGTATTAAGATTGGAACAATATTGTTGAATCACTTTTTTTAATAAAGCACCCTATCTCGATACAATATGATTGACGATAAAATTACCTGATAATAATATATATTATGTATAGACAGTACGTAC